>APFE030068627.1:55072-99520 GCA_000404065.3 Pinus taeda
CAAAAAGTCAAACTGAGTCAAATCTGCGTTTTCTGGGCTGTATAGTGCATTTCTGGGCAATTCTGCCTGACATGTCGCGCCCCCCTGCCTGACATGTCGCGCACCTTTGGAGCCATGTTTAAGGCACTTTCAGGTGGCCAAATTGGGCAAGAGTAGGATTTTTCGAAAGGTATATGAGTCTACTTTCCAACCCAACTGGAATTTCTGGATTTGGAGTTCATTTGCCCTGTCAACAATCAATTCTCCCAAGATAGCTTTCTGCAGTTCAAAAGCAATTCTGCCTGACATGTCGCGCCCCCCTGCCTGACATGTCGCGCCCCTTTGGAGGCTTTTGGAGGCCTTTACTGTGTCAGAATCAGGCGCAGGATAGTGCGTTGGAAAGGTCTTTGAGTCTAATTTACAATCCAGTTATAATTTTTCAATTTGGAGTTGATTTGACCTGTCAAAAATCAAATCTCCCAAGACTGGTCAAAAAGTGCCAAATGAGGCAGCCTCAAGGAAGAGTGCTGTTGTAGTCAACTTTTGAATGCCTTCCTCAAACCCAAATTTAGCTCATGATAGCTCATTGGAAATATATTTGTGTCTAGTTATCATTTTACCCATCAAGAAAATCATTTGGCCAACAAATCTAGGAGAAAACGTGATTTTCCCAAGGTCACTTCAAAGGTGTCTTTGATTTCTCCTGAGGCAACGGTATTCTTGACAGTTCTCTCAAACCATGACACCTGTGAAAAAAGTGAAGGAGGATTTTCTTCTTTGGTATGTTGTGGACAAAAAAATCTCTCAGATTTCCAAAATTCATTTTTGATTGCTCTGAAACAACTTTTGAGTGAAACTTGTCCCGATGTGTGGAACAAGGGTTTTGGTCGAAATGAAGCGAAATGAAGGGGATAAGGGGCTTCTAAATTCTTGAGGAAATTTTTGGGAGTAGGGAGGGATGTTAGGAAGTAGGGAAAAGTGGAATCTCAGATATTGATTGAGGGGAAGGGGTCCAAAAGGGAAAAACACAGGCCCAACCTAGAAAATTGCCAGGTTGTAGCAAGAAACTAGGGTTTGTGCAAAAATGAGGATTTTGGGGATCTGGTGTGGCAAGTGCTTGATAAGGTACATTAAGGAATAAGGGAAGGTGTATAACATCAGGAAACAAGTTTTGCCATTGATTTGACCGTCCAAGAGAAATTGCCTTCAAAACCCTAGGAGAGGGAAATGAACCTTGCCTGGGCACAACTGAAGCATGAACAATGTGTGAAATGACCCAACGGAACCTGACATGATGATGAAAACCCTCCGAATAATGATACACTCAACTGAATGATGACATGGACTGTCATTTGGACAACTTTGAAAAGAGTGAGAGCAAACCCTAGACCTAATGCCTAGTGACCAAATTTTGCTTGAAGATTCACTGAAATGACAAAATTTGACCTTGACACTTCAAAATCACTTTGTAAGAGCATTTTGATCACTGGAGGAAGGCTGGAAAGACTGACACTAACAAGATGTTCACTGTCAGATCTGATCATTTCATATATTAGAAGAGTTATCAAGGCATCGTCATCAATCAGATATATATATCATGTTATCAACAACTTATGAAAGCCAACATATTTCCACATGTAATCAATAGATTGTAACCATCATCAAGTAGAGCAGATAATTCACTGAACCATATCAGACCTCTTTCTCCTGATTCTGACCCACTTATTTTTCTCAAACCATCATATACATGATTGTACCCACAGAAACCAGCCGATATACATGACTACGTTTCATGAAACTTGCGTATAACCACCTTTATTTGAAGAAGATAGGATTTAATAGCAAGATGATGCAACCACTACTCCCAGCTTTTGTTTAAGATATTCAAATGTCTCTCTGGGCAGTGGTTTAGTGAATATATCAGCAACCTGTTCTTTGGAGGGAAAATACTCCAATTTGACCTTTTGTTCAAGCACTTGTTCACGTAGAAAATGATATTTGATGGGTATGTGCTTGGTCTTGAAGTGCATGACTGGATTCTTTGAAATACTGATGGCACTTGTATTATCACATAGAATGGAGATGGGTGGAGTACATGTGATATGAATGTCTTGCAAGGTTTGCATATCCAAAGTAGTTGTGTGTAGCAAGATGCAACAACCACGTATTCTGCTTCTGGCCTCAGCTATAGATAATGCAATTGAACTTTGTTTCTTGCTAAACCAAGACACTAACCTTGAACCCATATAAAATGCACCACCACTAGTGATTTTTCTGTCATCAACACTTCCTTCCCAATCTACATCTGTATATGCATGAAGTGTAATATTTGTATATCTAGGAAACCATAAACCAAAGTTCTCTGTTCCTTGAAGATATTTGAATATCCTTTTTACTGCCTGAAGGTGTGATTCCTTTGGATTTGCTTGGAATCTTCCAACTATTCCCACTGCATGCATGATGTCCGGTTGAGTACTTGTTAGATAAAACAAATTGCCAATCATCGATTTGTAAGTTGGTTGATGCACTGCTACTGATTCATCATTTGAGTTGAGGCTGCATCCTGTAACCATTGGGGTACATACTGGTTTAGAATCTTCCATGCCATACTTTTTCAGGATCTGTTTGAGGTATTTGGTTTGTGAGAGAAAAATGCCATCTTTATTTTGCTGAACTTGTAGAGCGAGAAAGTAGGTGAGCTCACCAAGCAAGGACAATTCAAATTATTGCTGCATTACTAAAGAAAAATTCAGACTCATGGATCCTTCATTACTACCAAAAATGATATCTTCAACATAAACAACAATTATTATCAATTTACCAGTGTCAATCTTTGTATATAGATTGCTATTTGTTGATCCCTTTGAAAAACCCTGTTGGTGGAGATATTTGTCAAGACAGTAATACCATGCCCTTGGAGCCTGTTTTAGACCATAGAGAGCCTTTCTGAGTTTGCATACAAGTTTTGCATCATTTCCAAGAGTAAATCCTTCTGGCTATTCAAAATAGCCTTCTTCTTCTAAGTCTCCATTAAGAAAGGCTGATTTTACATCCATTTGATATACTTTGAATTTCTGAAAACTAGAAAGAGCAAGAAACATTCTTATGGCTTCAAGTCTAGCAATAGGTGCAAAAGTTTCTTCAAAATATATACCTTCTTGTTGAGCATATCATTTACAAACAAGTCTGCCCTTGTTTCTAATAACTTCTCCATTTTCGTTCAGCTTGTTTTTGAATATCCATTTAGTTCCTATGATATTTTTATCATGAGGTCTAGAAACTGATTCCCATGTATTATTCTTTTCAATTTGCTCAAGTTCTTCATTCATGGCCTTGACCCAACATTCATCTTTCCATGCTTCATTTACATTTTGAGGTTCGGTGGAAGATAGTAATGCTAGATAACTTGAGGCTTCAGCAATAGTTCTTCTTGTCTGCACACCTGCTTGTTTTTTGCCCAAAATTTGAGTTTCTGGATGATTTTTCTGAACATACCTTGACAAAGTCTTTTCTTCTATTGTTATCTCTTCTTCTGGTGCTTCATTGGTTTCTTCTTTAGAATCAGTTTCATTTGATGTGGGAAAATGATCCTCATATTATTCATTGTCAGGATCTTCAGTTTTTATCTGTTTTGGATTTTTGCATGCTTCATTAACTACAACATCAGTACTTTCAATAATTTTCCCAAGTCTTTTATTATAACCTTTATATCCTTTACTTCAGGAAGAGTAGCCAAGAAGAATACCTTCATCTGCTCTAGGTTCAAACTTACTAAGTTTTTCTTCAGTCCTTTTTATGTAACATTTGCTTCCAAAAACTTTGAAGTACTTTATAGTAGGAGTTTTACCGTACCAAAGTTCATGTGGAGTTTGAGTGTTGTTTACCCGAACATTTGCTTGGTTGAGAATAGTGACAGCGGCGAATGCAACTTCACCCCAGAAGGTTGCAGGAGTTCCAGATTCATCTAGCATAGCTCGAGCCATTTGTTGAACAGTTTTGTTCATTCTTTCTACCACTCCATTTTGCTGAGGAGTCCTTGCGGTGGAGAATTATCTTTTTATTCCTTGTTGTTCACAAAAGTCAACGAACTCATCCAAGGTAAATTCCCCTCCTCGATCAGATCTGAGGCATTTGATTTTGCGATCTGATTCATTTTCAACCAAAGCTTTGAAGGCTTTGAATTTTTCAAATGCTTCATCTTTATGCTTTAGAAGACCTATCCAACACATTCTAGAAAAATCATTAATGAATAATATAAAGTATTATTCTCCACGAGGTGACTTTTTCCTTGATGGTCCACATAAATCAGTATGAACAAGTTCAAGAGGCTTACTAGCTGATCCTTCTTTTTCAGGGAAGTATGATCTGGTTTGCTTACTGAATTGACATGATTTTCATATTGTATTTCCAAGAATGTTGATATCAGGGAGATCACAAACAACCTGGAATATGCATGCTTTTCTTATTTGAGAAAAGCTTAGATGCCCCAATCTTCTGTGCCATAGCCAGTGTTCATCATTTTTGCTTAGATATCACTGTTGTTGTCCTCCCTTGAGTATGTATAAGTTTTTTGGAGTTCTTGTACCTTTGATCATGGTTTCTCCTGTATCAAGCTCATGAACAACACATCCATTTGATCGAAACACTACTTCATTTCCTTGATCACACATTTGAATCACACTCAACAGGTTATGCTTTAAGCCATCAACATACATAACATTTCCAGCTTTAAATTTTTCTTTCAAGAAAACAGAGCCTTTACCTTTTATGATAACAGGAGTGTTGTTTCCAAATGAGACACTCTTTTCCTTTTCTAAGGCATTATATGAGTGTAGTTTTTCTTTGTCACATGTCATGTGTTTTGATCATCCACTGTCGATGTACCATTGGTTTTCTTGTCCTTCTGCATACAAGGCTATACCACATCTTTCTGTTTGTCGTTCTTTCTTTCTCCATATTTTGGGATTTTTCTCATTTTGAGATATTTGCCGACATTTTCTCCTGCATTCAGATTATTCATGGCCAAAATTGTTACAAATTGAGCATTCTATTTCATTTTCAAGTAGAGAAAAGTTATTATAGGAACTTTTCTTGATCCCTGTCACATTCCTTTGATTTCGTGCTTCTCTAGTCATGATGGTGTTGTAAGCAAAACATTGAGCAACTTTGCATCCAAAATTATGACATGAGAAACATTGACCATTAAAGAAGTTCCCGTGATTATCGAATCTACTGACCTGGTGATTGTAGTTTTTAGAGATATTCATCTTTGAAGCAAATTGAGTACGATTTACCTAAGGTTGGTTGTGGCTTCTGTTCATCCTTGAAGTAAATTGAGTCTGTTTTACCTGGTGGTCTGCTTTATGCCTTTGCTGACGATTGTGAAACTATTCACTGCTCTTTGCTACATCAAGATAGCTTTTAGTGGAGGTTGACGACTTCTATAATTGAGATGCTTCTTTAGTATATCGAAGACCGTCTTTATTAGAGGAGAAAATTGCACTTTGATAATTTCATTTAAGGCTTCTGATCCTTTAGAAAATCTAAAATTGAGAGCTTCTATTTTCTCAAGATCCTTTCTTAGACCCACAATTTCACATTCTAGTTTTTCATCGTGTTTTTCTCTTTCAGCAAGTTGGTGTGTCAAGGTATCTATAATCATATTCTTTTTGTCTAAACAGATTTTGAGTTTAGATATTTCTTCATAAAGTTCATCTTCATCTAAAGCATCCAAAAGGTCATCATCTTCATAAGCCATTAAAAGTCTATAGTCATTATTATTTTCATCTTCATCACTATTTGATAAACCATTGCTATTTTCATGAGTATAGTAGCTCTTTTTACTTACACTTTGTTTTCTAATCCATTTTGTAGATTCCTTTCCTTTATCATATTTATATTTATGAGGACATTTGGTAGCATAATGACCGACTCTACCACAGGCAAAACATTTGAAAGGTAGTTTACCTCTGAATCTTTCGGAACCCCATTGAAGGTTCTTGACAAAGTTTGCTTCTTCTTCTCCTTCTGAAACATGTCCTGATTCATTGAGTTCTTATTTTCCTTTTGTTGAAGCTTTAAATGCAGCTTCTCTCATATCTGATGGACCTCCTTTTCTCATCTCAAAGGCAGTTAAGATTCCGTGCAGCTGTGTCATGGTAATATTCTGTAGATCCTACTTTTCTTCTATGGTAGACACTTTTGATTCAAACTTAGCAGACAAGGATCTTAAAACTTTTTCAACTAAAGTAACTTATTTTATCTCTTCACCCAGATTCTTCATGCAATTAAAAATCTCATCTATACGTAAGATGTAACTAGCTATACTTTCATCATTGTGCATCTTGAGAGTTTCATATTGAATTCTGGTAGTTTGCAGTTTAGCACATTTTACCTGAGAGTCTCCTTTGTATCTTAGAACGATTTTGTCCCATATTTCTTTGGCAGATTTGACCTGCATAACTTTGACAAACTTTGAGTGTGATAGACTTCCCAATAATGTATGGAAAGCCTTGGCATGGGTTTCATATTTCTTTTTACCTACGGTATCTATAGGAATTTCTGATGGAAATGTATATCCTCCTTCCACAATTTCCCAAACATCTGTTCAAAGAGATTGAAGATAGGTTGTGGTTCTTACTTTCCAATAAACGAAGTTACTCCCATCAAAGATTGGTGGTCTGATGGATCCCCTGCTTTCTTGATTACTCATGATGATGGATCTACCTTCAAGCAATTAAGCTTCTTTTGAAGGACCTGCTCTAATACCAATTGTTGGAAATAATACTGAGAGGGGGGGTGAACTAGCTTGTATACACAACTATACTTAATGAAACCAGCATATATGCAGAGATCTTTTGATTTACTCAAATTATCATGTAGTGAACTTTAATTAGTATATCAACAATTCATTAGACAGTGCAATAAAAGGAGAATAAAGCATTAGACATAAGCAACACACATAAACACCAAGATATAAGGTGGAAACCCAATGTGGGTGAAAACCACCTGATGAAATCGTCTCTGTCTTCTTTTAATAATAAGAGAATTATGTTTACAATTTTTGTACTGGTGCAGTGTTACTATTACGCAGGCTTCTACCTGCAGAATGCTACAACCTTCTCTTGTTCTCTAGCTTCTACTGGAAGGGAGATACAACCCCATAGCTCTTGTACTAGCTGATATTTTTACTAGTATGTAGGTTTCGACCTACATAAGGCTACAACCTTCTCCTTTATTCCAGGGACCACGTTTCATAAATTTTCAGACTGGATCCATCAACAACATCATTCAATCATCAAATATATCTGAATCAACCAATCTTCTATTGAACCAACCACAACCGAATCAATCAATCATTTTGACAGCCCATCGATCTCATCATTCAGGTTACTGTCACTAGAATACAGTAACTAGAGCCTAAGCCATAACCCAGAACACTGCAACAACAAATAGAAGCAACTAAAACATATTTTATAAGGTATACACTACTTCCATGTGTCAAACCTACATGCATACATGCTTTCCTCAAGGCGAATCTGCGTATAGATCTACAAATCAAATTTATGATGTATACATTGTTTCGATATGCAGAACCAGTGTGTGTACACGCTTTTCTAAAGTGAACCTGTGTAAATATTTATAAATGATGATTTCAATATTACAACAATTCCAGACTTCAATCATACCCAGATGATCACATTTACAGATTACAACATGTGCTAATTTTCAGATAAATTATCAAACCACATAAAGATAATTCTCTTCAAGCCTTAAGATCCTAATACATCATTAGATCTTATTCTTCATCAAGTGCTAAGGTTCGTCCTTGGTTCAGATCTAGCAATGCACCATAACACAATAACCCTCATACTAGATCTCTCCCTTCATCAGATATTCAATGCTTGAGTGTCATAGCCTAATGATCTTCTCCTCCTTTTATAGTTTTAGGCCTTTCCCAATACCATGGACCAAAACCATTTAGGACTAATACCTTAGACCAAATACCTAGGGTCAATACCTTGGATCAAATACCTTGGACCAATACCATGGATCAAAATACCATAGACCAAATACTTCGAACCAAAAATTTAGTTTTCCAAGGTATACGTGCCTTTCCTTCTGTGAAAGTGCGTGCGTACGTATACGCGCCTTGAATACAGTGAACCCACATGTACACGTGGCTTGGCCAATGGTAAACCTGCATATACCTCTCTTTCTTCATTCGATGAAGTCTGATTTGTAACTATGTGCTGTTAACTTAATGCACTGTGATCTGTCATCTGAGTGAGTTGCCATCAAGGACAACACCTGTGTCATAATGCCAACAATAAGACATGTATCATAACCATGTGATAGACAATCATGAATCAGAGTATGAAAAGAGGAAAGGATAACACTCGGAAACATATAATCAGAGATAATAAGTAGAATTCTGAAAATATTTTCATCAAAGGAACATAAAGCTTCTGAAACATTAGAAATGGAGCACAAAATGTGAGTTCCAATTCTTATAACTGGTTTTAGATATGGAAGACATTCATTGTGAACTGAAAATAGGAGGAAAAACTGAGAAACAAACTATACTGGTCATGAATATGAATCTCATATGAAACACCATGTCATACTGGAAAAATATATCTTTCTATTTAGAATTTGACAGTACAATGCTTACACAAGTTACTTCAATAAGTAACAACCCCCCAATTTTCCTAGAAGATCACTATATATATATAGAAAAGTATACAAAATACATAACATTTTGTTTCTATCTTTTTGGATAGAAATCAAATTAAACAAAACTAAAAATAAAATGGTTGCTATATGTGTCAAGTTGCTGAATATTGGGCAAATATGCTTACTGACAAGTGTTTTTGGAGGTGTCATTAGTTAATCTATTTGGACTTGAGAAGATTCGAGTCTCTATTGCCAAGAAGTGCCGTTTGTTTTTAATGTTGTTAATAGTACATTGTTTTCTCCCTATGATTCGAATGCCAATGTATCTAGTATTCTACCTTCAAATATACAATTTCTCCTTGATATTTGGATTTGTTCCATAAAATTTGGGATTTTATTGCCACATATACCTTTGCTAAAATCTAGGGATGTTGTACTATGATTTGTACCAAAAGATTTGGGATTTAATTTACTCTTATTTCCAACTTATCCTCATGATGTCAGGATGTTCCACCAACTTCCTTTAAACATACTGCCATTTTTCTCTTAAGCTAAAATTTGAGATGAAATCAACCATTTCACCAGCATAAAGAGGCGCAAGCAAAGCATTTTAAAGACCATGCTTCCATTTAGATTTGGACATGTGTAGCTATGGTCGCTGTATTTATTTGCATTTTGATTGCTGGGTGTAAAAATTTTCATCTCAATCTCGAGAGTTTCCACTGCGATATTCAACTCCAGCAACAATAATCGTATCATACCTTGCACTTTTTTTCTTCCAAAATATTAAATTTGTAGGCATTGTGAGCAACATTATAATTTAATAAACTTGAGCACATATTAAAACAAGATTCTCGTCATATATAAATTTGTTTTCCATTGTATTCCATGGCACCACACAACCAAATCTATGGCCATAAAACATTGTCATACTTGTTGGATAGAAAGAGCATTGGCATTTCTTTGTTATTTTTTTTGGTGTTTTAATTTTAATGTTACTTGTTGGATAGAAAGAGTGTTGGCATTTATTTGTTATTTTTTTTGGTGTTTTAATTTTAATGTTATTGGATTTCTAATTAGAGTGTTGCCATTGCTTTGTCATCTATTTTTGGTGTTTTAATTTTAATGTTATTGGGTTGACTTGTTCTACCTTGACTTATCTCGTAGAACAGTTCTTTGATGCTTCTTGGTAACATACTTTCCCTGCTTTTATTGTTATGTGTTCATTTATGTTTCCTTTTTCATTATGTGTAATTCACTTCAAGCTTCCCTATTTGGTGGGAAAATGGGTTCTATTAGTTTCATAAGATATGCATAATAGACTTAATTGATGGTTTTTGTGCAAGTAGTAGTTTCTTCTTGAGATACATCTTTTCATTTTTATTTTGTTGGGTGCATGAGATTGAAGCTAATTAGAGTGTTGGCATTACTTTGCCATCTTTTTTTGGTGTTTTAATTTTAATGTTATTCGGTTTCTAATTAGAGTCTTGGCATTGCTTTGTCATCTATTTTTGGTGTTTTAGTTTTAACGTTATTGGGTTGACTTGTTCTAACATACTTTCCTTGCTTCTATTTTTATGTGTTCATTTATGTTTCCCTTTTCATTATGTATAATTCACTTCAAGCTTCTCTATTTTCTTGGAACATCTGTCCTATTAGTTTCATAAGATGAGGCATAATAGACTTAATTGAAGGTTCTTATATTTTCTCTTTTCAAGTAGTAGTTTCTTTTTGAGATACATATTTTTCATTTTTATTTTGTTGGGTGCATGAGATTAAAGTTAATTATAGTGTTGGTATTGCTTTGCCATCTTTTTTTGGTGTTTTAATTTTAATGTTATTGAGTTTCTAATTAGAGCGTTGACATTTCTTTGTCATCTATTTTTGGTGTTTTCATTTTAATGTTATTGAGTTGACTTGTTCTACCCCGATTTATCTTTTAGAACTATTGTCCAAATACTTCAAAAATCTCTGAAGAGAAGCCCTACAATTTTTAGGAGTCCCTACTCTATTAAAATGTTATATGATGAGAATATGGGCATAGGATGCAGTGCCAAAGAAGTAGAAATGATGCACCTATCAATAATTCTAGTATCATATCCCCATCTTCTCAATGCCTAACATTTCAATCGAAAAAATGAAAAATTTGGTCAACAAAGAAGACACCAATGAAAAAGTAGATGATATCATGGCCATTGAACAACCTTGAAGCTTCTTGGTAACATATTTTCCATACTTCTATTGTTATATGTTCATTTATGTTTCTTTTTTCATTATGTGTAATTCACATTTCTTCCCTATTTTCTTGGAACATGTGTCTTATCAGGTTCCTAAGATGAGGCAAACTACACTTAATAGAAGTTTCTTGTACTTTATATTTTCAAGTAGTAGTTCTTTTTAATATGTACATGTTTTAAATTTCTATTTTTTTGGGTGTATGAGATTGAAACTAATTAGAGTGTTAGAATTGCTTTGTCATCTATTTTTGTGTTTTAATTTTTAATATTATTGGGTTGTTAACTAAAGTGATGACATTTTTTGTCATCCATTTTTAGTATTTTAATTTTAATGTTATTAGGTTGACTTTTTCTACCTTGATTTATCTCGTAGAAAAACCTTGATGCTTCTTGGTAACATACTTTCCTTTCTTCTGTTGTTGTATGTTCATTTATATTTCCTTTTCCATTGTGTAATTTACTTTACTTCCCTATTTTCTTGGAATATGGGTCTTATTAGATTCCTAAGATGAGGCAGAATACACTTAATTGAAGGTTCTTGTACTTTCTCTTTCCATGTAGTAGTTTCTTTTTTAAATACATCTTTTTCATTTCTATTTTGTTGGGTGCATGAGATTAAAGCTAATTTAAGTGTTGGAATTTCTTTGTCATTTGTTTTTGGTGTTTTAATTTTGCTGTTATTGGGTTGCTAATTAGAGTGTTTCCATTTCTTTGTCATCTATTTTTGGTGTTTTAATTTTAATGCTATGGGGTTGACTTGTTTTTCCTTGATTTTTGTCGTAGAGTTCAATATTGATGCTTCTTGGTAACATGCTTTCTTTGCCTTGTTCTTATATGTTTATTTATGTTTCCTTTTTCATTATATGTGTAATTCACTTTGCTTCCCTATTTGCTTGGAACACGAGTCTTATTATCCTCCTAAGATGAGACATAATACACTTAATTGAATGTTCTTGTACTTTCTCTTTTCAAGTAGTCGTTTCTATTTGAGATACATCCTTTTCATTTTGATTTTGTTGAGTGCATGAGATTAAAGCTAATTAGAGTGTTGGCATTGCTTTGTCATCTATTTTTGGTGTTTTAATTTTAATGTTATTATGTTTCTAATTTTTATTTTGTTGAGTGCAAGAGATTAAAGCTAATTAGAATGTTGAAATTTCTTTGTCATCTATTTTTTGGTGTTTTAATTTTAATGTTATGGGATTGATTTTTTCTACCTTGATTTATCTCGTAGAACAACCTTGATGCTTTTTGGTAACATACTTTCCTTGTTTCTCTTGTTATATGTTCATTTATTTTTCCTCAATTGAAAGTTCTTGTACTTGCTCTTTTTAAGTAGTAGTTTCTTTTTGAGATACATCTTTTTCATTTATATTTTGTTGGGTGCATGAGATTGAATATAATTAGAGTGTTGGCATTACTTTGTCATCTATTTTTTGTGTTTTAATTTTAATGTTATTGGGTTGATAATTAGAGTGTTGGAATTGCTTTGTTATCCATTTTTGGTGTTTTAATTTTAATGTTAATTAGGTTGACTTGTTCTACCTTGATTTATCTTGTAGAACAACTTTTATGCTTCTTTGGTAACATATTTTCCTTGCTTCTGTTGTTATATGTTCATTTATGTTTTCTTTTTCATTTTGTATTTTACTTCAAGCTTCCCTATTTTCTTGGAACATGGATCTTATCATTTTCCTAAGATGAGACAGAATACACTTAATTGAAGGTTCTTATGCTTGCTCTTTTCAAGTAGTAGTTTCTTTTTGAGATACATCTTTTTCATTTCTATGTTGTTGGGTGTACGAGATTGAAGATAATTAGAGTGTTGGCATTGCTTTGTCATCTTTTTTTTTGAGTTTTAATTTTAATGTTATTGGATTGCTAATTCAAGTGTTGGCATTGCTTTTTCATCCATTTTTGGTGTTTTAATTTTAATGTTAATTGGGCTGACTTGTTCTACCTTGATTTATCTTGTATAACAACCTTGATGCTTCTTGGTAACATACTTTCCTTGTTTATGTTGTTATAGGTTCATGTATGTTTCCTTCTTTATTATGTGTAATTCACTTTGCTTCCCTATTTTCTTGGAACATGAGTCTATTAACTTCCTAAGATGAGGTAGAATACACTCAATTGAAGGTTCTTGTACTTGCTCTTTTCAAGTAGTTGTTTCTTTTTATATGTACATCTTTTTCATTTCTATTTTGTTGGGTGCATGTGATTGAAGCTAATTAGAGTGTTGGCATTGTCTTGTTATCTATTTTTGGTGTTTATTTTCATGTTATTGGGTTGACTTGTTCTACCTTGATTTATCTTGTAGCACAACCTTGATGCTTCTTGGTAACATACTTTCCTTGTTTTTGTTGTTATATATTAATTTATGTTTCTTTTTTCATTATGTGTAATTCACTTTGCTTCCCTATTTGCTTGGAACATGGGTCTATTAACTTCCTAAGATGAAGTAGAACACACTCAATTGAAGGTTCTTGTACTTGCTTTTTTTAAGTAGTAGTTTCTTTTTTAGATGTACATCTTTTTCATTTCTATTTTGTTGGGTACATGAGATTGAAGCTAATGAGTGCGTTGGAATTTTTTGTCATCTATTTTTGGTGTTTTAAGTTTAATGTTATTGGGATGACTTGTTCTACCTATTTATCTCATAGAACAACCTTGATGCTTGTTGGTAACATATTTTCCTTGTTTATGTTGTTGTATGTTCATTTATGTTTCCTTTTTCATTATGTGTAATTCACTGTGCTTCCCTATTTGCTTGGAACATGGGTCTATTAGCTTCCTAAGATGAGGTTGAATACATTCAATTGAAGGTTCATGTACTTGCTCTTTTGAAGCAGTAGTTTCTTTTTGAGATGTACATATATTTCATTTCTCTTTTGTTGGGTGCATGAGATTGAAAGTAATTAGAGTGTTGACATTGCTTTGCCATCTATTTTTGGTGTTTTAATTTTAAGAAGACGACATATATATTAAATTTACTAGAATAAAACTGGGTCTATCATTTTTCATTTTTTTCTTCTTTAACTATATTTTTTAAAGAAGCATATAAATAAATCCATATATGGCATATAAATAAACATGTATTATAGCTTTAATAAACAAAATTTGTAACAAAGGCATGAATAAGTATTAAATTTCCAAGAATGAAAATAAAAATAAATTAAGAAATACTTTCAAATTAGGCATGAATAAGTGTTAAACTTTCAGGAATGAAAATAAAAATAAATTAAGACATACTTTCAAATTTGGATGATTTGAAACTAAGTTGAATTAGAAATATTTGTATCTATGGAATGAACATAAAATTAAATTAGTAAATACTTTAAACTTTCAGTTGAATTGAAGCTAAGTTGAATGAATTAGAGATTTGTAGTTGAGTTGAATTAGAGATCTCTAGTTGTTTTCTTCTTGTAACTCTCCAACCATCCAACCAAGTAGAAACAACATTTCTTGCTACCTAGCCTTCCAACAAATTTGTCTAAACAATAATCTTATGAAAAACCTAACAATACTTGTATAAATATCTTAAATTTGTTTGATTGAATTTGTTTTTTTACAGGGATCAGAAAACCCATCAAACATGGTTGAAAAATGGACATTATGCATAGAAGTTTCTTTTTATCCCAATCCAGGACAAGCAGTGCTTACTTATGTGCTATGCAATATTGTGACGAACAAATTCCTCCAAGGGAAAAGGAATGTACATAGAAGAACAACAAACAATGAAGCATATTATATTACATTGATAGAAGGCTTAGAAAAAGTTAGGGAGTATGGATCCAATGGAATTGTAGTCTTCACCAATTCTGAACTTGTGTGCAACCATATGAAAGACGTGTACCAAGTTGAAAAGGAGAGTTTAAAACAACTGCATGGAGAAGAAAAAAATATTGTCAGCCAATTTCAATCATTTAGCATAATACATTGTGCAAAAGTTAATAGGATGTCTAGTGATCTATTGTATGGGGCAATGCCAATTCAAGATTTGTGTGTGAAATATGAATTAGAGTTAAGAAGTTCTCCAACAATATTTATTGATGGACATTGTAAGATATCTTTGATATGTGTATTTTTTAGCTATCAATGTGTCATTTTTAATGACCATGCGCTTTTTTCAATTCTATACCAAGTGTGCCCCCACTATGTAAGCACAACTTGATTAACTTGACATGTTTTAGAAAATTTTGTATTTAATTTTCAAAATGTGCATGCTTCAACATTTTTGTTTTTCAGTCTTGAGTATATTTTAAATGAAGAGATTTAGATTGTTACATTAATTTTCTGAATTATTTCAATGCTTTTAAATAGCAATTTTAAGATCTTAAAATGCATGATGTAATTTCAAGGGTTAAATCAATTAAATGCATGAAGTAACTTCAAGGGTTATCTCAATTTTTTGAATTCTTAATCTTTTTAAATAAAAATTTCAAGATTTTAAAATTCATGTTGTAACTTCAAGGGTTACAACAATTTTCTGAGTTCTTGATCTTTTTAAATAACTTTTTTTGATCAAGTAAGATTGGAACCTTCCATTAGTTAAGAGAAATACATATTGTACAACAGGAGCACCAGTGCTGTGAACCACTCACCATACAACTGGGTTGACTCACCAAAACTACATCAGGACTGTTGTCAAAAAAATCCATCCACTAGAGAGCACACAGAAACTACCCCATCTATCTAACTGTCCTCAAATTGGCACTCTTGATAACCAGCACACACGAACCCTTAAGCTCTTGAAGTCAAAAGTCTTGCTTAACAATGAACTCGTAAGCTCTTGATGTCAAAATCTTGCTCATCAATGAACCCTTAAGCTCTTGATGTCGAGGGCCCACGTAACCGAAGGCCTACAATGCATTCTCCTTAACCTTTGATAGTCTTTATAACCTGACAACTGTGCGATCCTGCCTTCGGATATCCAACGATCAAACAGTAATTTTGGGCCATCAACTTGCCCACTCTTTATTTGTCTTATGGACCCAATGAGAAACTAAAATGCCACTCTATATATAATTCGGGTCTGCTTGGGGATTAACCTTTGATTAGATTATCACCCCAAACACTGTACGATCCTTCTCTCTGAGATTCGACGATCAATATCTCATTTCAGGCCATCAACTTGCCCACTCGATACTTTAACTTATAGACCCGATGAGAAACAAAACCACCTCCCTATAATTTTTTCAGGTCTGCTTAAGAATTAACCATCGATCACCTTTTCACCCCGAACACCGCGCAATCTCGTCCTTGGAGATCTGATGGTCCAGAGCTAGTTTCGGGTCGGTAACTTGCCCATGCAATAATTTATTTTTCGGACTTGATGAGTCTCATAAAACACCACACTAATGTTTTTTGGGTCTGTTTGAAGATTTAACCCTTGTGTGTTTTTCTGCCTGAAATCCATAGGATGGTGGGTTTCAAGGCAATCTATGGTTGGCTGCCTGCCAACCAGCCCACTGTTTACCCCTTACACTTGGTCCATTTTCCATTTTTTCCATCAATCCCTGACTGTTGAATTTACATGTTATGAGAATACTCCTTGTCTATGGTCACCTATCTGTGACAATCCTTGCGCAATGTCCTTGAGGGTGTCAATGCCCAAGTATATCTTCTATTACTTCTTGAACATAGCACTCCTTCATTCGCCAAGTGATCCACTAATCTGTTGGCTATTCTATGTACGTGAACAAATTGGAGTGTTCTCAAGGCTCTCAGGTGGGATTGTATACGTTGATAGACCTACAAAAACCGCCAATATTTTGACACTTTTTCTAGTGTTGTACCATTGCATATCTTCTTGATCGAATTAATTATCAATTCAAAGTCTGCTTCTACAATAACATTGTGTAAATATGACTTAATCAAGATTTCTAGGCATTTCTCTAAGGCCATGAGTTTCGCCATATTTTTAGTGGCATTCCCCAAATGACTATGAAAGATGACTTGTATGTATCCCTTCTCATCTCTTATGACTCCGCCATAACCAGCCACTCTAGGGTTTCCTTTAGAGGCTCTATCTATATTGAATTTCAGAAAACCATGTGGAGGAGGTTGCCAAAATTCCTTACCCATTATTGTATAGCTTGCACTCTTGCATATGCCTTGGGGGATTGGAAACTGGAGACCCAATTGAAAAAGTATATGTGCATCCTGGTTTAGAGGAGGGCTTTCGGGGGGTTTCTTTAGACAGGTACTTAGAGTTTCTTTGAGTTGTCTTATAATATGAGCTATGATGCTCTATGTTGAGCCAATTCTATTCTTGAAAATCTTGTTATTGTGTTCTTTCCAGGCATCCTAGATCAAAAAAACCTGGAACCAGAGTCCAAGCTTTGTTGACTATTTCATTTTCTGAGAAATCTTTCCACCAATTCTTTAAAGTGCTAGTAATGCTTGATGCATCCTTATCAGTTTTCTTGAAGATTGAGGCTACATAATTCCACAAGGTAGAGGTTAATGGGTAGAGGTTGAGTAGGTGATCCATCGCTTCTTCTTGTAGACCACACAACTAGCATCTAGATGGACCAACTAAACCTCTTTTCCGAAGATTTCCTAAGTCAGAATCTTTTTATGATGCACCAACCACATGAACAGTTTAATTTTCATCTAGTGTGTGTTCTTCCATAGGTCCTTCCATATATTATCAAGGTTTGGAAAGTCAAGCCCAATGGCAATTCTTTTGGCTTCTTTGAGGTTGAAGTTTCCTTCATTTTTACTTCCCCATCTTAGTTGGTTAGACAATGTAGATGTTAAAATCTTTCTTTGTTCCAAGATGACTGCAAGAGCTTCTGCTTGGGCCTTCAAAGGGGTTTCTTCATTGTATCCCAGGTTCTTCCATGTTCTCCATTTATCCTTGTATCTTGTTTGATCCCATAAATCACTTACCCTAAGTAAACCTTTATTTTCAGTGTCATTCTTAAGATTGGCTAATTCTTCTCTACACAAGTTAGGTTCCTGCTACCAGTTATCCTCCCAAAACCATGCTAGGTTTCCATCTCTGATCTCCAAGAAACTGTGCTTCTAAACTATGGCTCTATTTTCCCAAGCACTATTCCAAAAGTGGGAGCCCTTGATGTGCGTAGACATCCGAATATGATCCCTTTCTTGCCAATGGTTTGCATATTTCTATTTCTAGAGCTTGGCCCATGGGTTGTCAACTCCTTTAGCCATCTCCACCAAAGTTTTGCCCCCAAGATTTTGCTAAGGGTTTCAGGGTCATGAAGTCCTAGACCCCCATGGTTCTTAGGTTTACAGAGCTTATCCCAAGCTACCAAATCCCATTTATTTTTCTCTTCCCCTTTGCCCCAAAGAAAATCTCTTTGAATATTCTTGATGAGTAGCAAAACTCCTTTAGGGGCAGGAAGAGATGAAAACATGAAGGTGGGAATAGTTTTCAAGATAGCCTTTGTAAGCACTAGCTGTCCTACTAAATTCAAGGACCTTCTTGTCCATTTCCTGATTTTATCCTGCAGTCTATTAGTCACTGGGTCCCAAACTTCCTTGCTTAGAGGTTTATCAGTGAGAGGTATTCCTAGATATTTGGATGGTAACTGATCTCTTTGAAAGTCGAGAGTTCCAGAGAGGTTTCTTTGGATAGAAATGTCAGTATTAAAAAAGAAATTTTTTGATTTGGTGAGGCTTACCTCTTTACCAACGGCCATAGCAAAGTCATTCAGGATTTGTTTGAATTCTTTAGCTTCCTTGACCATGGGTGTACCTTGTAGCATAGTGTCATCCACAAATTGTTGATGCGTCTAGGCATCCCCATTAGGGGTGAGTTTGAGACCTTGGATTATTCCTTCTATATTGGTGGATTTAATCACTCTGCCAAATCCTTCCATCATGAGAATAAAGAGGAAGGGGGAGAGCGTATCTCCTTGTTGGAAGCCTCTCAAAGGCCTAAAGGTTTTGGATGGAGAGCCATTAAGCAGGATTGAAAAATTAGTTGTAGTAACAAGGGCCATTACCCATCTTATCTAGTTGTGGTCAAAGTCGTATGCTATTAGTACTTCCCTGATGTATGACCAGTTTAGCTTGTCATAAGCTTTGGCTAGGTCAAGCTATATGATCATCCTCGCTTACTTATTTCTCTTAAGAGAATGAACCACCTCGTGAGCTTGAATGATGTTGTTTAGAATTTTCCTTCCTTCCACATAACCAATTTGTTCCTCAGACACAAGCGTTGGAAGTAGGGGCTTGAGTCTGTTCACAATTACTTTGGAAATACTTTTGTACACTACATTGCATAAAACTATGGGTTTGAATCTGTCTGGTGTCATAGCTTTTTCTTCCTTTTGAATCAAAGCGATGAAAGAAGCATTGAGCTCCCTCAAAATGGTTTTGGATCTTCTCGAGTCTCCCCAACTTCAAGGATATCTTGTTTGACTATTTCCCAGCATGCTTTGAAGAAGTCAACATTAAACACATCCAGTCCTGGAGCTTTCCCATTTTGCATTTATTTGATGACTTCATTAACTTCCTCTTCAGTCACAGGCTTGTTAAGATTGTAATTGTCTTCCTTGGTTACAAGCTTTAGAATGTACTTTGTGAATTTGTTGACAGATTGTGATCTGTCTATGAGAGGCTCCTCTGATATGCTTTGGAAATGTTGTACTAGAACATATTCCATTTCTTTGTGGGTGCTGAGCTCTTTCCCTTGAGTGTCGCTGAGTTTTGAAATCCTATTATGTGACCTGTGATCTATGGTTGACTTGTGAAAAAACTTTGTGTTTTTATTACCTTCTTTAAGCCATTGCACTAACGATTTTTGTCTCCAGAAGATCTCCTCTTGCTGGCATCTGTCTTCCCATTCCTGTTGAAAGAGAGTCAGCTTGCTTTTTTCTTTCCTCGGTAAAGCCATTTGTGGTAAGAATCTGATTGATTCCTTGTAGTTTCTATTCAACCTCTCTTTTAGCTTTGAAAATATTGCCAAACTCCTTTTTGTTGCAATATTTAAGCCTGAGTTTGATGTGTTTCAGTCTCTGTTGTAGAAGGAACATATTAGTGCCTTGAACGGGAAAATCTTCCACTCACCATTTATCAATATCACTGATGAAGTCAGGGTGGGTGAGCCAAACATTTTCAAACCTGAAAGGTCTATTCCTCGGAGTGCCTATAAAAGAAGCTTCAAGTTGGATAGGCTAGTGATTTGAGCCTCCAAAAGGAAGGATTGATGCATTCAAGTCAGGTCCAGTGAGAAGGAGGTCCTCCAAGATTATAAATCTATATAGTTTAGAGGCAACTTGAGAATTCCCTCCCCTCTTATTGTTCCAGGTGAAAGTACCATTTATTGTCTCCGTGTCCACTAGCCTCATGTCGTTTAGGAAGTTCTGGAAGGAAATGGAGTCTTTGCCTAGTGTTCTGGTCCTGCCTTTTTTCTGTAAGAGATCTGATCATATTAAAATCCCCTCCTAGAATCCATGGCATAACAGGATGTCTCTCTCTCTTAACTCCTCTAGTGAGGTGAGAAGCATGAGTTTGTCTTTAAGTTTTTGAGGAACATAGACATTTGTGATCATATATTTCCTTACCACCCAAAGTTTGGATCACCATTGAAAGGTAGTTCCTAGAGGCTTCAGCGTCCAATATTCCATATTTCTGGGGATTCTAGAGTGTGAGAATCCCTCCTGCCGTGTTGTTTGCTTTAACTTCTAGATACTCACACTTAATGATCCATTTTCTATGTATCTCTCTGATTTTATCTATTGAACATTTTGTTTCCTGGATAAACACCATGTCTGGTTTTTCTTCTTTTATTCTATTGCTAAGATTTCTTTGTTTCTTTTTACTTCCTAGATTCCTAATGTTCCAGGTCGTGAGCTTCATTATGAAAGATCTGTAAATGAGTAGCTAGTAAGATCTTTCATCTTACCTGAGTTAATCATGAGTTTCCCACACTCTGTCAACATCTCATTTTGTCTTTTCCTTCCTCTTTTCTTGCCTGCGTTCTTGGAAGAGTGTCATGATGTTGCCTCCATTGTTTTAACTCCTCTATTTTCCTGGCTGTCATGGTTTCTTTTGACTCCAGAACCCTTTTCTTGAGATTTCCAGAGAAAGAACTGTTGTACTTTGTCAAACTCCTCTTGTGGTAGAGAATCAACCCCTTTGGTGGTTCCCTGCTCTAAGAACTTTTCTAGATCGAGATTCTCCCTCTCAAGAATCACCTGTAGTTCATGGTCCTCTGTTCCAACATTACTTGGGGTCATCGCATGGTCCCTGCCAAGTTCCATGATGCTTGGCAGATCTTCCTTTAGTTTGTTGTTCTCAGGTACATCCATTATCCTCTGATGCTTGGTTCATCGCATTGTTCCCACCTTCTTCTTCTAAAATCTTGAAACTGTTATGACTTGGGTGTTTATCCTCGCTAGTTTTCCTTTGGAACTTTTTTCCTCCTTTCCCTTTGCCTTCCATCTTGCTGAAGCCTTCAAGGTCTTTACCTGTGTTGGTTTTCATATTTTCCTCCAGTTTGTTTAAAGGGATTCTTTGATGAGGTGCCTGTGCTCATGACATTTACGACATCTGAATGGGACATGTTCATAGTCCACCGCCTGCACCCATTCTTCATCATATACTTCTAGAATGATTTCAACTAGAAGTGCTCCTGATAGGTCCATTTCTACACATATGCGAGTAAAGGAAGTGTATTTTCCTCGCAGAGTCGCCTCTGATATTTTTAGAAAATGACCTAATTTATTTCCTATGGCTTTTAAAGATTCAGGCATCCAGTAATATAAAGGTAGGGAGTAGAGTCATATCCATACCAGTACAGATGTGAATATTTCTCATTCTGGGACAAAATTCATCACCCATGGTCGCATGTATAGGCCAGCCGCAGCAGAAAAGTATGGTCCTCGTTTGAACACTCTATCTTTGTCCTCTAGGTTTGTGAACACCACTGTGAAGAAACCCTTGGACCTAAGGTGGAGGGTTATTTCCCCCTTAGGTTTCCATTGGTTTCTTATCGAAACCTACAAAGCTTTCTCCGTTGGTCATATCCCCATAAATTTACATATAATTGTGTATGTCGCCATGTGATCCCTGTGCTCCTGTAGCATTGGATTATTTAAAATAACCCGAGGTTTAATGGCTAACCTGGGTTTGCAGAGTCCTGTCACACTCCTGTGCTCAGCTCTCTGATTGCTTCCTCTTGTTCTCTTCTCTCCTTTGACTTCCTCATGATTCTCTTCCTTCTCATGAGAACTGATGTTTTCCGGCTTTTCTGTGCTGATCCTCTCCCTTTTTGCCTTCATTGGTTTTTTGAAGCAATTCGAACCCGCTTCCTTGCTTCTGTGTGCCACCACATGGCTGTAGGAGGGAGTGGAACTCCCCCCTCCTCGCCCCTCCATAGCTACCAGCAATAATCCCCTGTTGTTCCAAACCCTTGTTCTGCGCTTTCCCTCGCAACTCCGTTCTCGTCGTCAAAACCCAACTTGATCTTTTTAAATAGCAATTTTAAAAATAATTGTAAATCCACGAGGTAACATTTTAAATATCATGCATATCTATATATCTATATATATCCATATCATGGATGAGCATTTTTCACATGATTCTTGGAGGCAAACATCAATAGAGTCTCATGCATCTACTAGAGCGGAAGGTTGAGGTCGTGGATCAAAGAGAATATGAAATGAATCGAGGGAGGTCCATCGTTCACATCGTAGTGTGTGTGTGTGTGCAGACTTAAATGATAAATAAGTAGAATCATATGTATGTACACAAAATTGTTGAAAATTGATTTTCTATTTTTTTTAGATGCTTCACTCATAGTGTTGTCACATGGCAATGGTCGACATTCTCTTGGTGGTCATCAATCTTAGGGTGGTCAAAATTATTTGAGTGGTCATCAATCTCACAGTAGTCAACATTCTTTGGGTGGTCAACATCATTTTGGTAAATTATACATGTCTATATTGCATACATGTATGAATACATTTATTCACATGATTTTATATTTATGTAATTTTATATATTGATCAAGAGGGTTAAAATGTTGGTCCAAGTAGACATAAGCAAAGCTAGACAGTTCAAGAAGAAGGCCAGACACTAACTACTTTTTATCCATTTGATATTCCAAATGAGTTCCTTGGGAGACAAACCTCCAATAATGCACATTACAAAAGTGAAAAACTCATTATTCTAAATTGAGGAAAGATATTGGGAGTTTGGAGCTCCCTGCAAAGAGTAGAGAAAACTTAGAAATAGTTACACACTTTTTAAGCTCATTTCTTGATGTTCACGAGAAGCTTGGGCCAACCACATATTCATTTATAAATATGATGTGGCATAGAAAGGAAGCAATGATAGGTCCCGATAAATGAGTCGAGGTTAATAAAAGGGTTACAAAAGAAGATGCAAAATCTATGTTTAATTTTAAAGAATGGATGAAAAGAAAGATGCTCAAGGTGAAATATTTCAAGCACCTTGATATAGAACAATGTAAACTTTGAAATGGGAACTGATAATGCTACCCATTTTGTAGAGATAGCAAAAAAATGACTTGACTTTGAAAAGGGGTGATGCAGAAGACACATGTTTTTTTAGAGCATAGTTTTTGTCACTATAAATTTTTTTATGTACATTGCATTTTAGAATGGTAGTGATTTTGATGTTGATTTAAAAAAGTGGTAATTCTACACCAGTTCCTTTCTTTAAAAGGCCTTTTATTTATTTATTTTTTTCTAATGTATAAAATGCAAATAATTATTTTCTAAATTTAATAATTTTTGAAGTGGTCTTCTTCTTCATATATATATTTTTTTTGTAGTGAGGTTTTTACTGTTTTGCATATTTAAAGAAGAAGGTCGATATTTTGAATTTTCGATATTCTACATATTTATACATCGTTAATTAATTTTTCAATTCACATGAAATAATTGTCTCTAAAAATAATATTTTTTAACAATTGACAAAAAATAACCATTTTTAACATAAATATAACTAAAACGTTACACGTTTTAATAATTTTTTTGCTAGAAATGACATGTCAAAATCACAAATTTTATAGGAAATTTTTAACTAAAAATGGTTAAATAATAGTTTGTTTGTTTGTGTTGTTGTTGTTGTTTTATGAATTGCATGTCGAAAAATAATAATAATCACTTTTTTTTTCAAAAAATAATGATTAACTTAAAAATTAATGCGAAAATCACATAATACAAATATTGAACGCATAACAACCTTAATTGAGTGTATATTCTTCTCATAAAATGTCAAATTCAAAACATTACAAGTATAACTAATTATTAGTTACAAAAAATGAGCTTGATTTCTAAGCATAACTTAAATTTAATCAACAATGTCACATAATCCAAACTTTTCGTCCTCTAGAGTTTCATCATTGTCTTCTTCCACAATATTTTCTCCTTCATTTTGCTCATTTTTCTCTTCTAATGAATCTTTGATGTGTGAGAATCTCCCAATGTATGCTTTTCCAATCATTCTGTGTAATGGTGGTTGGGGTTCCTTTGCCTTTTTTGCCACACATGAATCACTAAAGTCCCCTTTCTTCAATCCTTCTTGTATTGCATCTTGAATAAATTGAAGAGCATTAATTCTTTGTTGAATGAAATTGCACTGTATTGGATCTTTTTCAATTGCAATGCAATTTCTTCCTTTTTGAAGGCAACATGCTAGTGTTGTACCTAATTATCAAGCACAAAAGAAATAATAAGTAAATTAGTACAATGAATATTAAATGAAGAATAACATATTGAAATTCAATTCCATATAATAAAACTTACTTGAGCCAGAAAATAAATCTAGAACCCAATCTCCTTCATTTGAACATATGTCTATAAGATAGTTAATCAATAACTGTGGTTTTTGATAAATGTTAAATATCTCTCATTTTGCTTCTTTGTCTTCATATGCTAGTTTTTGCACAACAATACCATAAATCAGTATTTGGCTATATGACTCTTTCCATCTACACGATTAAAAATCATAGACATATAGTTATCATATTTTTCCCAACTATCAATATGGATGAACTCACAATCATTTATAAATAGTTGATCTTCACGGTGAAAAAGATTTGACTTTTGCCTGTAACATGAAATAGTAAAAGTTCAATTAACTTGTACATAAACGAATTTTTCAACATTAATCAAATATACCTTTTAAATGTCTTACCATGTAAGCTGCATCCTTGAATTTGTTTTCCCCTTGAAGTTTGACAATAACATTGCCAATTGTGTGTCTGAATGAAATGTTACAAATCTCCATAATGGTGATGCGTGACTTCTAGAAATCCCACAACCACTTTACTAAGAGCTTGATAAGTATAAGGGTCACTATCATAGTCAATGTTTGGAATGTTGAAACCATGGGGAATATCTGCAATAACTAGGGCATAATCCCTTTTAGGTATGAGTTTAGAAATATCTTCACAGTCGCCTTGTATTACTTGATATTGAATAGTGTCTAGCCCATTCCAAATGAAATGAGTAAGAGATGGATCAAATTCAACATTCTTAATACGTTGCTTATTCAGTATTTCAATATTTATTTTTTCAATAAAGGTTCTGAAACTATCTGGTGCTCCATTATCATCCTTCTTCATCTTTTATAAAATAAACAAATATATGTGTAAGTTATAAATTAAAAATAGTACAGAGACGAATAGAAATGAATGTATAAATCAACATACCTTTTTAAATGCAAGATAAAAAAAAATTTAATGTTGATGTAAAACTTGAATCTGGATAGTTGCGTACAACATCATCCTAGCTATCTTCATTCAACAATTTAACCATTTGTTCTTAAATTTTCATGTAAACTTGGTGACTGCATAGATAAAGTAAAAAAAGTTAATATAATGATATGTATAACAAATACTACCAAGAACAACATGTTATATTTAAAAGAAAATTATAATCTAGAAATAAATAAAAATAATTCAACAAACTTACTTTTGAAATTCATTAGACATTTCCTCCAATGATAATTCCCCTAACCTCACACAAGATAATATTGCTTTGACAATTTTTTTATCCTTCATTCCTTGCAATGCTCTCCAAGGTGTGATAGTCATATCTTCTAGAAGTTGCGTCATTTCAGGACTTGATTTATTGTTGCTACATATCAATGGCTTAGACTTTTTGACCTTCTGGTTTTTAATGGAAATGTTTTCCCACACGCTAAAAATATCATTAATCAACTCCCATATCTCTCCAGTTCTAAATGCCAACTGGAAAATGTTATTAACACCTCTGGATAAATTCTGCCTTTGCAACCTTTTGAATTGATTTTCTCTTCGATTGGATAGCCTATTTCCATACAACATCCCTTTCGGAAATCTACAATAACATTTATTCTATCCCCACCACATTTTTCTTCAAATTCACTATGAATAAATCTAACCCTTTTGATGAAATTCATAGACATCCTATATTCATTATCTGAATTATGATCCCATGCCACTAACTTTGCTTCTGTATCTGATAAATTAGCATACATGATACATTTCATTGTTTCAAAATGTAGGTTATTGGGATATTCCTCCATCAATTGTCTTTGAGCTTATACAGAATGGTTCACCCCAAGCACATAATAATTGTATTCAAAACATTTTGACTTATCAAATGCTTCTTTATTGGGAACTTGAACTGGATCAACAAGAAGCACATAACTGATCACATGAGCATATGGATTGTACCTCATCAATGTCTTCAAGTTGTGAACATGCAGATGATGTGGCTTTCTGATTTGATATTGACATTGTCCTTCACTTGCCTTATAGATTTGTCTGACATTAAGCTAAAATGTATGACCACCATCAATTAAGTTTCTCTTTGTCAAATTTTGTCGAATGGCGTTTTTTTTATTTTTATAATGCCATCCTCTAAATCAACTCCTGATGTAATGATTTCTCTGCTTTCTTTTGAAGTTTCACTAGGTTCTTGGCTGTTGGTAATGACTACTTCAAAATCTTCAACTTTAATTTTCTTCTTCATAACATTCTCATCATTAACTGTAACAGATTTATTCTTGGGCATTGTTACTTTTGGTCTTTTACGGCTCTTCTCAATTCCAATGTCATCTTCAGTAACAAAAACATATTCTTCACTTCCAGTTTCAACTTCATCGTCTTCAAAAGTTACTTGTCTACGCTTGCTAGATTTATCCACTAGAGGCCTTTTTTTCTGATCTCTTGGATGCACTTGTCTACGCTTGCTAGATTTATCCACTAGAGGCCTTTTTTTCTGATCCCTTGGATGTAGTTTTTTAATATCATCAATTACTACATTTTTCTTGTTTGCCATATCTTCTTCTGACACTAAGTAGAAACTGATGACAACTTTCGTAATATCATGCTCTATGAAATGAATGCATGCCAACCTAATTGAACAACTTTCAACAAAATTATGCGAAACAAAATATCATCAAAGTTAAAAAAAAATATAGTGAGACAGTTAAAAGAACGCAAAACACAAATATAAATAACAATACTTATGATACTTTGTTTCATCTCATTTATGATTTGTTTACACAACTTTGTAGATACCTCTCTCGTGTCATAAAATGAATATGATAACTAGTATTTAATCCTTTCATGTGACTTGGGCAGTTTTGTAAGTATGTAAACAACTTCACTGTCCGATACCGAACACATGTCTATGACTCTTCCCATCACGTCATAAATTCTGTTACCATTAGGTATATCAATATATAGATATATCTGCACATTTTGGTTTTCTCTTTCTTTTATGTACCAGATTTTTGATGGAAGTTTCACTTCTTTTGATTTCTTCCAGTATAAAATCATCTTCTTATCATTTGAGGCACTTGAAATATTTGTATCCATTAACTCAAGTGGAGTTTGTTCACCAATGTTTTTTGAAGATCCACCTTTAAGAGAATTTGGTCCAAAAAGATTCACAGAAATCTTCTTTGATGCCATTCTCCTGAAAAAAGAAACACATAAATCAGTAAATGATGAAAACATATTAACTTAAATTAACACCAAAAACAATAAATGATAATTAATTTTATAGATCATAACAATTTTGAAAAAAATAATTAAAAAATACATCACCATGTTGCTGCACCTTGAAAATCAGCCGGCCAATCGATATAGTCATTAGGTTTGGCCCCCTAGTCCACTATAGTGGCCCAACCACTGCCCTCCGCCCAACCCCTCTCGCGCCACGCCAGCAGCCCCGCCCACCCACGGGGTGATTCCTTGCCACCTCGTTGGCAGGCAGGTCGCTGAGGTGGCACGAGGGGGGGGGCCTGCCACAACCTCTCCCCACGCCACCACGGAGGCCTGCCCCGCCACCCTGAGGGAGGGGTTTCCATAGCCTCCCCCCACGCCACACCTGCCTGCGAGGTGGCGGGGCGACACAACTATCAGTCCGCAACTCCGCGGGCCACCAAGGTGGCCAGGGGGGGTTGCAGCAGCCTCTCCCTACATCCCCCCCCCTCGGCGTAACCCTGACGGCCCGTTCGCTCGCAGGGTGGCAGGGGCGATTCTCAAAATCGCCTTGCCACCTTGCGGGCAGGCGGGCCAACCATCCTCATTGCCCTTGACCTAGGGGCCCGTTTGGCCGCCGTGAGAATTATCGGGCCTGTTTGGTCGTCGTGAGATTTATCGGGCCCACCATGCCCATAGCGGATGTAGTGGGTAAATTTGGCCTGCAAAAAAATTTAATTTAAGAAAAAAAAAATCTACTTCATTAAACTTATTTAATATTAAAATTTGCAAGGAAAAAAATTAACTAACCTTTCAATTGCGAGAATTCTCCGTTGAATATGTTGTTGATAACAATGTAGCTACTCCACAAATTCACTCCAAGTCTTTCAACGAACATCAGAAAACCTTGATGTGATGTGAGTAATAGTGATAATGGAATTTATTATATAGGTGAAATTACAGAGATGTTTTTTCGTACGGTTAATGTGGGATTAATTTGTTTTAAAAAAAATTAACATGTTAATTTTTTTATGGTGATATAGGAAACTATGATAAAGTGAATATTATGGAATCGTTTTACAGTGGCGTGAATGTGGGATTAATTTGTTTTAGAATGTATTATAAAAATTAAAAATTTAAACATTCAATTGTTTAGTAAATACTATATACTTTAACTATTAAAATAATTTAGGTGAAAGTTTTAGTTTACAATTTTAACTTTAAAGATTTATTTCATAAAAAAATTTAGTTTACATTTTTCAATAAATTGTAGAATAAAATAATGAAGGGAAATAAATCTAACAAAACTTTTGGAGGGAAATAATTTGGCGAAACTTTTTGGAGGGAAAATCTCATTTTCTTAGCTATATAATATCTTTGGGAGACTCTGCATTTGTATCATTCAACATCTTCTATTCGAAAGGGATGGATTCTCCTGATAGTGAATTTTCGCTTTGTACAACATCAAAATTTTCATTGCATAAAAAATCTATTCATATTGATGAATGTAACGGGAATTCTTCCACTATGAATAGAAAGTCAGTTCTTCCACTTAGTCTTAATCCTAAGGACTATGAGAGCAACATTGATGAAGGAGGGGATGAAGAATTTCAAATAAATAAAGAGTCATGGATTCCACTCAGTGCTAATTCTAAGGACTATGAGAGCAGCAGTGATGAAGAGCATGATGATGAATTTCAAAAGAATGGAGTGTCACGGTGTCCACTTAGTCCTAATCCTATGGACTATGAGAGCAGCAGTGATGAAGATCATGATGATGAATTTCAAAAGAATGGAGTGTCACGGTGTCCACTTAGTCCTAATACTATGGACTACGAGAGCAGTAATGTTGAAGATCATGATGACGAAGTTCAAAAGAATGGAGTGTCACAATGTCCACTTAGTCCTAATTCTAAGGACTATGAGAGTAGCAGTGATGAAGAGAATGATGACGAATTTCAAAAGAATGGAATGTCATTGTGTCCACTTAGTCCTAATTCTAAGGACTATGAGAGCAGCAATGATGAAGAGCGTGATGATGAGTTTCAAAAGAATGGAGTGTCATGGTGTCCACTTAGTCCTAATTCTAAGGACTATGAGAGCAGCAGTGATGAAGAGCGTGACGACGAATTTTAAAAGAGTGGAGTGTCATGGTGTCCACTTAGTCCTAATTCTAAGGACTATGAGAGCAGCAGTGATGAAGAGCGTGACGACGAATTTCAAAATAATGGAGTGTCATGGTGTCCACTTAGTCCTAATTCTAAGGACTATGAGAGTAGGAGTGATGACGAATTTCAAAAAAATGGAGTGTCATGGTGTCCACTTAGTCCTAATTCTAAGGACTATGAGAGCAGCAGTGATGGCGAGCGTGATGACGAATTTCAAAAGAATAGAGTGTCACGGTGTCCACTTAATCCTAATTCTAAGGACTATGAGAGCAGCATTGATGAAGAATGTGATGGCGAATTTCAAAAGAATGGAGTGTCAGGGTGTCCACTTAGTCCTAATTCTAAGGACTATGAGAGCAGCAGTGATGAAGAGCGTGATGATTAATTTCAAAAGAATGGAGTGTCATAGTCTCCTCTTAGTCCTAATTCTAAGGACTATGAGAGCAGCAGTGGTGAAGAGCGTGATGAAAAGTTTCAAAAAAATGGAGTTTCATGGTGTCCTCTTAGTTCTAATCCAACGGACTATGAGACCAGCAGTGATGAAAAGCATGATGATGAATTTCAAAAGAATGGAGTGTCATGGTGTTCACTTAGTCCTAATTCTAAGGACTATGAGAGCAGCAGTGATGAAAAGTGTGACGATGAATTTTGAAAGAATGGAGTGTCATGATGTCCTCTTAGTCCTAATTCTAATGACTATGAGAGTAGCAGTGATGAAGAGCGTGATGATGAATTTCAAAAGAATGGAGTGTCATGATGTCCTCTTAGTCCTAATTCTAAGAACTATGAGAGCAGTAGTGATGAAGGAGAGGATGATGCACTTAGTCCTAATCCTAATGACTATAAAGGTAGCAGTGACAAAGGACAGGATGTATCATTTTCAGTAAGTAAACATTCACATTTTCGACGTAGTTCTAATTCTATGGACTATGAGAGAAGCACTGAAAATGAACATGAGAAAGAATATCCAATAAACATCGAGTCAAATTTTCCACTCGGTTCGAATTCTAAGGACTATGAGAGTAGCAGTAAAGAAGGGGAAGATGAAGAATATCCTCCAAATCAGTATTTGAAAAGCATAGCTAATCATAATGTGGATAACATTCCTCTTAATGATGATGAAAATCCTTATACAAATGATGATCCAATGATGGAGATGTTGCCAAGAAATATTGTATCAAGGAGTAGGAGCAAACCTTTTCATATCAATGCAAGATGTTCTAGTTATACAAGGGGTAGAGCATAATATCTGACGAGAAGAAGTTCTATCAGTGCTCTCATTTCAAGTGAATGTTGTCAAAAAGATTGCTTGAAACATATGGATTTAAAATTTGCATTAGAGAGAAGGGAGAGATATTTGTCAATGAATAAAAGCATGCAAAATTCATATTTAGTTGGGTGCATGCAATCTACATTTTTAGGTTATGGTTATCATATTGGGTCTTTATTTATCTGTAGAAAGACTTTCAAAATGTTTCATTCGAATGGGAATTTCCGTCTCTCAATAATTCAATAAAATTTGGAAAATGATCCCACATTTTATTCAGAAGTATGTCATAAAAGATAGTTTGGGCCATTATCAAATACCGCAATGTAATGGATTAAAGATTTATTTTCAAAGCATGGAGAGTGTATGCCAAATAGAGAGACAATACATATTCCAGATAATTTTTCAAGACAAGAAATCTACAACTTATACAAATAATATGCAGAAGGTGTTGAGGGACATGGCAACTTTATTACATATCAATATTTTGTGAAGGTATGGAAGAAAGAATTCAACAATGTACGTATTCCTAAGAAGACAAGGATGGGGATTTGTAGTACATGATCTTCTCTTAAATAAAAAAGGGACAAATGTGAAGGGTCAAAAAGAGGTAAGCATTCATAACTTTAACTTTTAAAATTGTATAGTCATAAACTATAAAAACATATTTCTTAATGGCTTTCTTTTATGTTGTGTATATTCAATTGTCAAAGAACTTCAAGAATATCACGAACAACAAACAAGTGAAAGGAAAAAGTTGTACAAGCATCGAAATAAGTGTTATGATAATCCGAATACATATTTGGGTTTTGATAATTGATGGTATGGACCAGAAGAAAACACTTTTACCACATTTTGTTCGCACACCCAAAAATTTACAGGAGGAAAATTTTATTCAGTATCACTTGGTCAGTTGTATGGTCTTCAATGGGAAAATGTTGCCAAGGGTGCACTTCACAACTCCAAATATTCATAATGATGCAAATCTGACCATAACCATAATTAATGATGTGATTTCTCTTTGGTCTGGTAATCTTCTTGAAGTTTTGTATCTACAGTTGGACAACACTTGCCGTGAAAACAAAAATCAGGTGTTTTTGGATATCTAAACATGCTTGTTGAATTGAGAATTTTTCAGAAGGTAAAGGTTGGTTTTCTTCTTGTTGGGCACACTCATTACCATATTGATCAGATGTTCAGTCGTTTTGCAGTCACATTGAGGAGGAAGGAAGTTGGGAGCTTGCCATCATTAATTGAATGTATTAAGAAATCATACATGCCAGAGCCTACTTTTGACATGTTGGAAGAAACTGTTGATATGATAAGGTTTATTCTGGGATCACATGTTGAGGGGAGATGCATTAAACAACTTAATGACATTAGTTTCCAACATCAATTTCGTATCAAAAAAATTGATGGGAAAACACTAATATGGGGCAAGAAGTATTCAACTACTACCAAATGGGCATCGTCATTAGGTTTGGAATTTTTGAATTTCATTCCAGATCATCCAATATTTGCATCAAAAATATTGTTATTACAATAAGTTGGTGAATTTCATAATGCATGCAGACAGAATAAAGATCTAAATTATTCTGATTGCCTAGAAGAAATTAAAATATGTATTAGATATACATATGAGTACTTTGACATTGCTGATTTAGTTTGGTGGGAGTCATTTTTCAATATCAAAGTGATATCATTTCAACAACAACAAATGAAGATATACCTTTGAAAAATCTATTTATTTCACCATAGAATGTGTCGAATGAACATGAGGAAATAAACATTTTTGAACAGCAACAATCTCAAGGTATTATTAATTCTTCATAGGTAGAGGAAAGAGAGATGTATATTGGTTCCAGAAGATCTCATGCACAACGTGAATCCATGGAAGACCTTTACAGGGGTTCAATATAGGATATTAAGGAGGGTTGTATGATCACAGTGCTAGCAGATGGAGATCCCAATGGCTATCCATTCTGGGTTGCTAAAGTTATAAAGGTCTTTACAGAAAATGAGGATGTTATAGGTGTTGAAGTACATTGGTATGCCACAAATACACACCCATTAAATGGTGTGTATAAGCCAGAGATGGTAGTTGACAAAAAAAATGGCGGAAAGAGAAAAAGAAAGGGTACAAATATAAATCACTGCCACATAGACATATTAAAATTGAAGGATGTTGACATACTTGTTTATGAATTCAATTTAACAAAGAGAGGAACTCTTTGCTTCAAGATGATAGAGATTCTGAAAAGGTTGTTACCAGAAGGAACAATGTTGAGATGGGAGTCTGCTGAAACCAGTTGTAGATCTGGAAGAGTTTTGAAACTTGAAATGGTGGGCATGCATGTGGACTTAGATGGGGCACTAGTTGATGAAAGAGAAGAATATGGAACATCTTCGTCAGCATCCAATTGCTCATCTGAAGATGTGAATTCTGATGGTGTGCAAGAAAATATGAGTGATTTTGAATAATTGTTTAATACAATTCATATAACTGATGTTTGCATTGTATATTGAAATAAAATTTTTGATCTCCATATGGTGTTAAATGAGAAGTTATGAGTCATTTTTATGTGTTTGGATTATATGTATTAATTATGATAATTTTTATTGTTTATAATATCTACAATGCAACATTAAATTAGAGATATAACGTATGTTTCATTCAATATACAAATAATGACATTTGAATTCATTTAGTCATGTAATTTGTTCATATTGTTATGGTTTTTTAATTTTATGGTTGAAAAAATTTCAATTTCTTTTGTACCTAGCATGTTATGGTTGAAAACAAGTTGAATTTATACTTAGGAAAGAAAAATATTATTCTACCAAAAACATTAGTGTCTTTTTTCATCAAACAACTTTTTTGGGCACATGAAAATTTGGTTTTACTAGCATTTTTTAAAAATGTTGAAAATTGATCCTAAAAAAAAATCATATTCCAGTATCATCACTTTTTCGTTTTCAAGGTGTTTTTTGCACGAAAATTTCGTTTTCACTGCCATTTTTAAAACATGTTCAAAATTGACCCTAAAAAAAAAACTATTGTTCCAGTATACACACTTTTTGTTTTTAGCATTGTTTTTGATGTTTTTTCGGGGGTTTTTTAGCCAGAGTTCTCGTTTGGGTTTCTAGTTCCCATTTCAAAGTTTACAATGTTATAGCTTACCATTTGTATGATAGGTTCCTTGCAATGTATGGAAAGCTACCACGAAATGATGAGGTTCTAGTTTATTTGGAAAAAATTATTTTATGCATAATTTGTTTTGGGTATGAAACCTAATTACAATGACCTTCCATCCTAATATTATGGTACTGGGAAAGGTCAGTTATATAATCGTAAGGGCGCATTATGTGATATTGAATTGCCTCGCCTTCAGCCACCTTTGGTACGCTAATCTCTTCATCTGGTAACTTTGCGGTCAGAGATGGATGCCACTTCTCAAATTAGTCAAGAAGGAAGGGATGTCATTATAGACAACATATAGAGTGCATTGATTGGAATTCATATTGATCTAAATCAGAAAAGAGCACGAACTAATGCACGTGCTAATTTTGTATATAAAACATATAAGGAGATAGATAATATGAATATTGAGGAACTTAAAGCATATGCAAAGGCTTGTCACAATGGTTGGAAAGACTTAATTGTTCATGAAGAAGATGGTGTGGGATCGGTATGTGTCAAATGTCAAGGTTGATATTTTAATGTAATTTGCAATATATGTGTTAATGTTGATTCACATACATTTTGTTATTTTTTTTGGATATAATCTAACAAATGTATCATATGTTCACTATTTGCAGTTAAAATGTTTTTTGAACGGAAATTTTGATAATGTCACAGTCTTATGTTTAGGTTCCAATGAATATATTTTGAGAGATGTTAGTTTTTTTGAAGAGTTGATGTTGATACAATTATTATTCTACTTTAATTAAATATTAGTATATTGTGACCCGATATATTTTTAAAATAAATAATTATGTATATAAAATTAAATGTTTATAGATTTTGATTCAGACCGATGTTTTGGACATAGCACCACCCTCTTCCTCCCTATTAGGAGATGTGCCATAATTAATGAATATTTTACTTATGTTTTGTTATATATTTAAGTGCAAGTTTCATTAAAAAATGATCTATATATTTATCTTATAATTATAAAATTTTGGAATTTTAGGTTTGGGGAGATGATTTCCATTGTCCAGGGACTTTAGCGATGGAGTTGACAATGGGATGGGATCATCCAAACAATTTGAAAATGTTGTGTATCGATTTTTTTGATATTGTAAGCTATGCATTTTCATACATGAAATATAAAATTTCTAATATATACATGTACATATATTGTACATGGCATCCAGGAGGGCGCAATCCAAGATCAACACCAAAAGGGCACAATGGAGGGCGAACACCATGAGGTATTGCATGGAATTTGAAAGTTTTTATAACTTTATTTTGATGATATTACATTCTCATTTAATTTTAAAACATTAAAATTTAATTTTAAAGTACATAATCTTATGTATATATGCGAGGAGCGCACAAGGAGGTTGATAGATCATATATTTAAGCGAGATTGTCTAAATTGATGCAACTTTTTATTTCACAGTTTTTTAATGTTATATTTGAATTTTATCATGATAAAATTTTGGAAGATATTTAAAGTAAAACTCTTTATTATTAATTGAGAGATTTTTATTATATATTTTAAAATTGTGTACATATTTTAAATGTTGAACTCTTTATTATTATTATTATTATTATTATTATTAAGGTCACCACCAAGCCAGACACCAAATTGGTGTATCAGACCCCCTTGTTTGTGGGACAAGGGACCCTCCTCCACGTAGTGATTTGACTGCTAAGTCTATGAAGGCATACATACTCTACCCCCCTTTGGTTTTGAACGTGTGACCTCTTAAGAGGAAACACAAGATTTTAACCAGTAGGCCCACATACATGCTAATTAAGGGGTTTATGTACATTTTGCATGGTACAATTCACATGATGTATGATTTGATGCTTAAAACTTGGTTTTGCATATTTAAGTTCATGAATATGTAGTGCAATGAAAGTAAATTTGCATCTAGTTGATACATTTTACATTCAATTGTTCCTATACCTATAATGTTAGTAGATGATTCTAAAGTTTTGTTTAAAGTTGTTTTGTCTTGACTTATTTAAAATGATTTTATTAAAATTGGAAAATACAAAATGTGGTCTACATTTTGTATTTGAATGAATCAAGTATAATTCTATGTAGATGTCTAAAACAATGATAACTCAAAATTGCATTATAAAATATGGTACATGTACATTTTGCATTCATGTATAGAAAGGTTACTATGGATATCAGTTGATAGTTAACTTTTAATATAAAGTTGTTTGAATGCACATTTACATAAGTTAGATAAATTTGCATTATAAACATGGCCCACAATTTGCATGATGCATGCATGGCTTGATGTTTTTAAATGTTTTACATATTTGCATTTAAGTGGTACATTTTGCATTTAATCATTCATATAATGTTAGTAGATGATTCTTAGGTTTTTTTAAAAGGTGTTTTGTCTTGACTTATTTAAAATGAATATATTAAAATTGCAAATTACAAAATGTGGTTTGCATTTTGCATTTGAATGATCAAGTATAATTCTATGTAGATGTCTAAAACAATGATAACTTAAAATTGTATTATAAAATATGGCACATTTACATTTTGCATTCATGTATAAAAAGGCTACTATGGATGTCGGTTGATAGTTAAGTTTAATATAAATTTGTTTGAATGCACATTCACGTAAGTTAGATAAAATTGCATTGTAAAACATGGCCCACAATTTGCATGATGCATGCATGCCTTGATGCTTTAAATGTTTTACATATTTGCATTTAGCTGGTACATTTTTCATCTAATCATTCCTATAATGTTAGTAGATGATTCTTAGGCTTTGTTTAAAGTTGTTTTGTCTTGACTTATTTAAAATGAATCTATTGAAATTGCAAAAATTACAAAATGTGGTCTGCATTTTGCATTTAAATGAATCAAGTATAATTTGATGTAGATGTCTAAAACAATGATAACAATTTGCATGATGCATGTGCATGGTTTGATTCTTTTAAAGGTTTTACATATAATTTAAGTTCATGAATATGTAGAAATCAAAGTAAATTTGCATTTAGTAGGTACATTTTGCATTCAACCATTCCTATAATGTTAGTAAATGAATCAACCAACCACAATCACAACTTAACAGAGAAGGTACAATGCTCGGCTCAACCAACCACAATCACAAATTAATAGAGTAGTAACATCGCAATATATATCACAAATTAACAGAGAAGTAAATCCTCAGTACATGTATACATAACAAACATTATACATGTAATTTTGTAACTCAATATAAGACTCAATGAGTATCACTTTCCCATCATCACATTCTTAAGAATGTACAAGTTAAGAGTGCGCAAAAAGAAATTTTGAAAATGTACTTGAACTCTAAGTTCTCAAAGATGAATCCAAGTAGAAGAAATTGTTGGGCAGTTCAATTAAAAAAATTCTAATGGAATTCCATCCTCGATGATCCATTCATGGTCAACTTTTGAAATTATCCATTTTTTAACTTTCATCTATTTTTTGATTGAACTTCTATCAAATTTATGTGCGTTGCACACACCAAGTGACTATATTGACAACTTATGACATCGGGTTGATAGTCTTGAGAGTAACATTACTCTTAGTTTGGTGAGTCTCTTGGAAAAAATAACCTTTCAGTGTAATAGACCCTCTTTCATATATAAAACTGTTATCATCATAGTCTTCCAATAACTTCGATTTCGTTCAGTGCATCACATCAAATAATACTTGACATTTTCTATGTTGTTAGTGGGTGCAACTACAATGAAAGCATCTCATGCACAATAAAACAAGTATAAATTCAGATCATAATTTACATGAAATTAACTTTATCAATATGAACTCAATTGAAATCAATTGAAATGTTACCTTCTCTAACAAGATTAGAAACTCGATCACCTTCAGATGATACTATAGTCTCCCCTGATTCCATCTCTTTGAAGCTTGCAACTGACATTTTCCCCTTTGTATTTAGTTATGTATGTTGCCTAGGTTTTACATACATATTGTTTTCACAAACATCATTGGATTGTGTGTGCTCTATATGCAAACAGGACAAAACAAGAATATTTTCTTTTATCAAATGCAAACACATTTTGGTAATCCTTTGTTTTAATTGAATGCAATTTTCGTGTCCCTTTACTATTTCATCTTCATATGTAATCGATATATCTACATCTTCGACTCCAATATGCCAAAAAAACCTATAGTATATTCAAACAAGAATTTAAATATGTTATTTAAAATACAATTTATATATATTGAAGATAATCATTGTCATACTATTTAAACTATATAATTTATAAATGTTTAAAAAAAAATATCATATATTAAAACTATATACATGTTAATTTGTACATACATGTACATACCTTCATACCTCCCTTGATGGGTTAGTCTGATAGCTTAGTGCAGCATCGCACCATTGAACAACTTGTTCAGTTGAAACAAGTCTGTCTGCAGAGTGGTCCATTTGATATCTTCGAAGTGCTCGTTTTATATATGCCCCTACACAATCATGTTCTCCTTTTCCATGACTAGTCTCAAAGAAATTCCAACGATGTTTAATGTGGGTTTTCTTATGAAAACGAAACAACCAAAAGAATTATCGTGGATATTTGAATTGACATGCACATCCATCTGACCATATCCAATGTTCACTAAATTTTATTCCACGACCTTTCAATGAGTCATAAATCTTATCAAAACAATGTTGTACAAAATGTGTATCATGTATATGATCATCGTTGATATAAAAGTGATATTCTTTAATAACATTTCAATTCTCACTAGTGCTTTCTATTTCATCAACATTTTTTTCAGCATGTCCATATCGAATATGGACAAGCATAAAGACTTGGTCAGAATGATAATATTCACTATGTATTTCATTTTATGCAACAAATGTGTATTTCTCTACAAAATCAACTATTGACAAAATGGTCCCCGGTGGAAACATTTCACGACATTTTTTGAATTATAGGTACTATCACCAAGCTCTATGAGAATGCTTGGTGTACTTTTATATTTATGTCTCAAATTTCTTCAAAAATTCTATCACATAAATTATTCTTCTTGTAATTCAATCCTCTTAGCACTTGTACTATTACTTGAACTAATTGATGTATGGATATATTCATATCTCTTCCATTTCACTTTTAGGTTAGACAATGACTGATCATCTATATCAATAGAATATTTGTTGTGAAATAAAGTCAAATTTCCACAATTATCACATTTTTCACCACCAACACATTTCTTTTGGTAAAATAATTCATGACTTTCTCTTTCACATAAAATTTCGAATATGAAACAATTTTTGGAATTTCGTAATGTTCGGGACGGGCAATGGAGGGTTTCGATGATAGCTAGGGTTTGAGGCAGTACAGTCGTGCGCAGACCGGAAGCGAAGACCAGGCACAGGGGAGGTCGGCCCCTCTTGCGCTTGACCAAGACAGAGTATCACAGATACGGTTGAAGGGTAGGAGGCAGAAAACAGAGGGATTTGAAGGAGAAATGGTAGCTGAAGTGGGTAGGGGAGAGATCCCCTCCTACAATAACATAACAACAGGGGAGTCAAGCAAAATAGGAGCATAGAACGGTTCAAAGAAAAACGATAAAGAGACCTCGGTAATGGGAGCCCGTTGGCAGGCGGGATTAAGCGGCAAATGTCTTCCAAGGGCATTGAAAAAACCTAGGTTCGTAATTCCGAACAATAAACTTGAAGAGTATAGAAGTTATATGAGAGATCATGCTTTAATATGTAAGTTTGTATGGTTTTGGTTGTCTAAGAAGGATTTGTCTAAATGGATACAACAGAGATGGAAACCTAAGGGGCATATAGATCTAAAATTGGGAGCAAAGGGTTTTTTTATAGTTATATTTTCAAATCTGGAGGATAAGGAAAGGATTTTTGAGGGAGGACCCTATTTCATGAACAATGCTGGTCTATTCATTCGGCATTGGGAAGACTGTTATAACCTAGACAAGCAGAAAATGTTAGCAACACCTATCTGGATCATACCTTTCGGACTACCAATGGAATTTTGGGATTCAGAGATCATAGAAGGAATACGAAATGCAATTGGGACATTTGTTAAAATTGCTGAGACTACCAAAAGAGGGAGATACACATCTTATGCCAAGATATGTGTATATATGAATATAACAAAGCCACTCCTAGAATTTATTGAACTGGAATACCATGATGAGGTCTGGTAGCAACCAGTGGATTACAAACACATCCCATTTCGCTGTAGAAGATGTCATGAATACGGCCATATCTATAGACAATGCCCTCTAAATATGGCAGAGGAATCAACTGGAAAGAAAGAAGAAGAGACGAAGGCAGCAGAGGCAACCGAAGGGAAGGAAGAGGGATTTAAAGAAGTGCCCACCAGAAGAAAATCAGCAAAAGGTTCGATCCTGTGGCAACCACCCATTAAAACAATGCCATTGGAAAATCAAAATAAGTTCAAAGCCCTTCAGGAAGAGGAAATGGGGATGGAAAAGGAAGATAGTGATGAGGAACCTATGGAACTATTAAAAGAAATAGGAGAACAGGACACAATCCAGGGAAACATGGAACAAGGAGGGGTCGAGGAGAACATGGACCAGATAAACGACCAAACCCAAATGGAGGTAGATCCTCAAAAAGACAAAGGTGGCGAAGAGGAGCGAATAATGAGGAGATTGTTATAGGAATGGAGGCTTTTAGATGAAAGGTTTATACCAGAAGAGCAAAAGCAGTTATATAAAGAGATGTTCCAAAAATATAAAGAGAAGGTAGGGGCTCTTGCAGTAAGTCAACTAAAACAACCAAGAGCACAAGGGACTCAGAATATTGGATTGGGCAGTACTAGCAAAGGAGGAAGGAAAAGAGGTAGGCGTACGATGAGCGAAACCATCCAAGTGGTGGGGGAGATGCTGGTGAATTCAGGAAGAGTTATACCTCTCTCAGAGGTATTTCAACAACCATCAAAATTATTAAAATGATAATCACAAGTTGGAATAGCAGAGGTCTCAATAGTAGGCGAAAATAGAGATATCTGAGGGATAGACTGAAAACATACAAACCAAGTATAATGATAATTCAAGAAACTAATATTAGCACTTAGAAAATGGACGAAATAATGAGAAGGTTTAATACGCTCTACGAGGTAATGGGGCAGGATGCGGTAGGTAGTGCAGGAGGTCTAGCAACCCTTTGGAATCCTGAGGAAGTTCAATTTAAAAATTAGGTAAGCTTCCCTCGAATCCTTTCAAGAACCTTTAGAATGATAGGTTTGTCGGAATGGATAGTCCTTACAGGGGTATATGGTCCACATTCATAAAATGAACATAGAAGCTTCCTTCAAAATATGAAAACAATTTGAAGACTATACCTGGAGAAGCCATGGATTGCAGGTGGGGACTTTAACATGATTACTACCACAGCGGAAAAAAGAGGAGGATTGAGAAGAACAGACCAAGACATGGAAGATTTTGGTGACATGATATCAGAACAAAGATTGGTTGATATTCCTACAATAAACGAGATCCATACATGGAATAATAGAAGAGGGGGCATAAATCAGATTGCAATGAGACTGGATAGATTTTTAATATCAGAACAAATTATAAATAGGGATATATTCATTGAAACAATAATCCTTCCAGCAATGGACTCAGAACATTGGCCAATAAAGCTAGAAATTAACCATAAAGCGAGCCCCAAAAGGCGTCCTTTCAGGTTTGAAGCATTCTGGCTTAGGAATCAACAGTTCATGCCAAAGGTGGAGGAATGGTGGACCAAGAGCCAACAAAGAGGACGAAGCAAGATGTAGACCTTCTAGTTAAAACTAAAAGAACTCAAGGAAAAAATAAAAAAATGGAACAAAGATGAATTTGGGAACATATTCATTGAACAACAACATTTAGAACAAAAAATGAGAGAGCTACAACAAGAAATTATAATAGAAGGCAGGGGTGAGGAAAGAAGCCGAGAGGAGGGCATAGTGATAAGCCAAATTGAGGAACGCAGAAAATAGGAAGAGACCTTATGGAAGAAAACGTCTCGCATAAACTGGCTTCGTGAAGGAGAAAGGAACATGAATTTATTCCACCAAGCCATGATCCAGCACAGACAAAGGAATAGAATTTTTTCCATCAAAAATGAGGAGGGACAATGGATAACCTAGCATGAAGAAATGGAATAGGCTCTTGTAGGACACTTTAAAGATATCCTTACCGAACCTCAAGTGAATAGAGAAGAAGCTATAGGAAGGATATGCAACGAAATCCCTAAAATGGTCACCAGGGACCAGAATTTAGCCCTGATGAGGGCAACAACCCTAGAAGAAGTGGAGGAAATTGTGAAAGGGATGAAAAGAAACAAAGCCCCAGGACCAGATGAATTTACAGTGGAATTTTATTAAGCAGGTTGGCATTTCCTAGGGCAATAAATCTTGGAGGTGGTCGAGGAATCACGTAGACACTAGAAGGTATGGCCTGGCCTAAACTGAACTCTTTTATCTCTTATTCCAAAATCTCCTCACTCAGAAACAGCCCAAGGTTTTAGTCCTATTGCTCTCTGTAATGTAATTTATAAGATTATTGCAACTTTAATGGCTAAGAGATTGAAACCAATTCTATCTAGTATAATATCCCCAGAAAAAACTAGGTCTGTGGAAGGGAGACAAATGTTGAAAATGCAACAAGATGATGGAGCTTAGTGAAAAGAAGTTTCCTTCAGTAAGTGGCCCCACAGGCTATTTTTGGCGCAAAGTCTATTTTTAGACTATGTCTATTTTTAGACATATGGATCACGGTCTATGAGTTGCAGGATGATATTTATGGATGATTGGTCATGTTGGTAAAAATAGATGGACCTCTATTTTTAGACATATGGGCAGAGTCTATTTTTATACTGCCAGTCAAAAAATAGAACAGTCGAATATTATTAGCTCTTAATAATATTTGGACTATAAACATTATCGTATCCTCTTGCAACACTTCAGTTCGAGCTACAGATGTGGCACATGCAACCGCCAGAAGGAAATATGCTTTTTCTATGGATTAGTTGAGCTATTGCATGATGGACTTCAGTTAGAAATCAAGTGATTGAGTTTGGTGGAGTTGATTGAGGAGTTGATGGAGTTGTGTTCAGTTTGACTTAGTTGAACTAGTTGTATTTAGTCTAACTGAAAAATACACTAGTGATGAGTGGTGTGAATTAATTATTAATTAATTCACTAATTATTAACTCATAAATCAACTAAAGAATACATCAGTTAACTCAGTGCATGGATAGTTCAGTGGAGACAAGTGTTAGAGGTGGGTGAAAGGGTGAGACTTCTATCAGTTGTGACTATAGTTGTGCATGAGATTTACACAATCATTGATTGAGATTGCCAATGAGGATTGTGTAGTACAAGCCAAGGGAATTCAAACTTGGATATGATCTATTCTCAACAAGTATTATGCAGTGGAGGCAGGCAAACAGCAGAGAAGAGTTGAACTTGTGACTTGATTCAGATCTGAGCTAGTTTGTGTGTAGCATGTGGAGATAGTACTGAGTACTTGTGAGGAGTATTGTACTATGTATTGTTACATGTTCTCTATCATTATAATATAAAGATAGTTCGGGGTTTTCAGTTGTATTCTTTCCCCATTACATACTGTGTTGATATGTGTGATTGATGTTTCAATGTGCACATGTGATTGTTTCTTTAATTCTGCAAATTGATGATCAACGTAGAGGAGGTTATTTATTATGCATGCATTCCACAAATAGTGTATAATAAGGATAATCTATGTGAATAAGTGTCATATTATTCAAAATTTCTACATGGTATCAGAGCGAAGTTGATCATCAGATCTATTATCCAGAAAGTGATTACATTTTATTTCTTCAGGTAGAGTCTGTAATCGAGCTAGGTAGCCACTGGATTCATCCTTCTTTTGGAAGGTGAGATATCCGGTAAATGCCCATACAGTCAATCTCTGTACAAGAAATACTTTGTTCTCATGAATTTTAGATCAGAAGCGGTTGAGTTTTGAG
>APFE030068638.1:19944-53884 GCA_000404065.3 Pinus taeda
ACCCCTATAGGTAGATCCTGTAAAATGCCGAAAGGATGAAACCCACGGCCATCAAAGGCCTTAAGAATTGTCGGGGATTGATTGAGTGAAGGAGAACCAAGTGATCTCCAACACTGGATCGACATAATGCACATGGAAGCTCCCTCGTCAATCACAGTCCTATGAACAGGTCTGTTTTTTACTATCACTGGAATCTGGACAACCATTTGATGGGGGAGACGTGGTGCACTATTTTCTAGATCGAAGATTATTAGGTTCGGGTCCTGAGTGTCAACAGATCCTATAGCCGAAAAAAGTAATTTGCGTTGTGCTGGACATGATTGCAGTACTTCCAAAGCCGAAATTGCTGAGGGTGAAACAGCTAAATCCTCAACAATGTTGTAATTCTGAGCTGCTCTCGCATGTGGATTGAAAGCAGACCTTCGAAGTACACCCTTCGTGGGTGGTTTGATTACTAAGTCCGGGTTAGGCTTCTCGATCTGTAGTGGATCGGAACCGGGAGCCTAGGTTGATGGATTTGAATGAGAAGATTCTGCTTCCTTTCCATCAACATGACTTTTACTGCCATAATCTTGCGATCGAGTCGCAATCCTTACATGAGACATCATGAAGATGGGTTCTTCATTGGCACTAGAGGATGAACCAATCATCTTACTATCTTGAGCTGGAAAAGGATCCTTCAAGTCAGCAGGATTTTGGGAACCTTTCACGATTTTTGCAACCTCCGCCCGATGAGGGCAGTCTCTGGTATAATGGTCTTCATCACAAATGAGACACGGATAACGAGGTTTGCACTTTTCTTCAGAGGGTTCCGCTTTTTCAGGTTTCTCTTTTGGAGTTTTATCTTTATTCTTTTTCTTCCCTTTCTTCTTACCACTATTTTTAGGTTTAGCTGTAGAAGGTTCTACAACGTGAATATCGGCGGAAAGTTCCGCGGAAGACTCTCCTGTCGGGGAATCTGGAAAGGTTATTATAGGAGAAGAATTCTTAGAAGATTTCTTCTTACTTTTAGTATTTACCGTGCCAATCATATCATCAGCGGCATGAGACCCTGAAGGAGAAACAACGATTTGATTTTGATTAGGTAGGTTGGGGATCTTCTCGTGTAATGTACCCGACTGAGTGTAAACCAAGTCAAGGTACTGCGCTTGAGTAATGACTTGCTCTTCAGTAACTAATCCGGATTTAGCCACATCTTCAGTGATCTTAGGCAACAAGGATTTTACAAACCACTCAGCTAAGATTTGATCCGGGATATAAACCTTCACTAAACGCCATCGACGTCTCCATTCATGGATATGATCGGAGATGTGAGTGGATGTCGACTGCTTTAATGAGGTTAATAGCTCTGTGCCATTGTCATATCTGACTGGAAACTGAAAATGAGTTAAAAACGAGGTAGCTAACTGAATAAAATCATAAAAAATGGCTCGCGGTAGTTCGATATACCATTTGGCCGCAAGACCAACTAGAGTGCGTTGAAACAAACATAAACGAATAGAATCATCAGAAATGGAGTTAGATGAACACCAGAGATGATAATTCATCACATGTTTAGACGGGTCCTCTTCAGGTTTACCTTCGAATTTTGGAATGTCACTGGGCAACTTATGCGGCATTGGCGGCCAATACGGAAGATAATTGATTGGATCGTTCGTAAGGTGCGTCAAGTCAGGTAAATCCAAAGTTGCAATGAATGGTAACTGACGATTAGGGTCTCTGAAACTTGGGGTATGCAAACCAGCTCCAGGAGGAGGATATCCAGGATAACTAGGAATGGGAATTGCATTCGGGATATTTTGTCCTCCTGGAAAACTTGGATTAACCGAACCATACTGGGGTTGCAAAGGTTGTTGATATGTATACCCAGGGTATGGTTGATACTGATAGGTTGGTTGCTGCGCAGCAGGACCATATTGAGGTTGATACTGTCCTTGGTACGGAGGTTGAATAAATTGAGGTTGAGAAGTAACAACCGTACTTCCTACAGGCATCTGGACCGAAGTTTGGACCGTAGATCCAGACTGAGGTAAAGAGGTCTGAGGAGTAGATACAGGAACAGTAGAAACCGGAGCTGTCGATACTCCAGAAGAAGGTGGGGTTGATGGAGTAGATGTTGCAGTAGTTGCAGCAGACGTTTGAGACGGAGTACAAGGCGTACTAGGTCCAGACTGAGAAACTACAGAAGGTGCAGAAGTTTGAACAGTAGGCTGGACGAGTTGCTGAGATGGACCAGCAATCAAGGGTTGTCCAGGTTGAGATGATGGTTGCACGTTCGATTGCAAGACCTGCTGGGATTGAGATGGATCCCACACCAAATTCGTTCCAGCGTATGGACCTTGAGGATATTAAGGACCATAACCGAGTTGAGGGTAGGGTTGATAGTATGATTGACCAGAAGGTGGTTGGTAACCTTGAGATGGGTACTGACCTTGGGGTTGATAACCCTGAGGCACGTACTGATTGGGGTTGACCTTGAGGTACATACTAATATTGAGGTTGATTTTGGGGTGCATATTGATACTGAGGTTGACCTTGGGGTACATATTGATACTGAGGTTGATCTTGGGGTACATATTGAGTCTGGGGTTGACCTTGAGGAACGTACTGTCCTGCAGGTATGTACTATCCTTGAGGTTGTCCCCCAGGTGCAAACTGAGTACCTTGAGGTTGCCCCTCAGGAATTTACTGGGTACCCTGAGGTTGCCCTCCAGGCACATATTGAGTACCTTGAGGTTGCCCCCCAGGCGGTAACTGGCCACCTTGAGGTTGAGAACCTGACATCATTAGAATATCTTCTGCACTCAACGGTTTAGTACCACTACTTCCAGTTAACAATTTCTGTTCGATAGGTTCAGGAGATGCTCCCAAAAAAGTACCAGAAATGGACTGATACCCAACGGGAACAGAAGGACCGCCGTACAAATAGGCTTCTAGAGATTGAGAATACATGGATGACGGACTAGACATATTCAATGCAGGATAATGATCTCTAGGTGAAGGGTGATAAAAAATGCGAGGTGGTGAAAAACTAAGTCCTGGATTTTCCAAAAGATTGGTCGATTGTCTGGAAAAGGAAAGATTTCTTCGATGTCCAAAATAGCAAGCTCTTCGATTGCTATGAGTCTAGTAGGAAGATCTTGGGTAATTACAGTTTCTACCCTAGGAGAACTAGGACCACTAGGAGTCGGAGAAACGAACTCTGATACGGGAGTAGCAGCAACTTCAGATTCGGGTTCAGATACTTCAGGTTCTTCACTTATATCACTAGTAGATGCAATACTACCAGTAATTATGAAATTACTAACGGTTGAGAATCAGAATATTCTACCAAAGAAGGTTCTCCTTCTTCTGGTGACCCACTTCTACCGCTACTTGGACATACGAGGACTTTCAAGCCTTCAAGTTGGCTCGGTATTTCTTTAGGAGGTTGACCCCGAAGTCTACGGGATGTCCTCAGTAACTCAGCCACATTAACAAACTCAGGGGATTGGCCCCGAAGTCTACGAGAATGCCTCGGTAATTCAGCCACAGTTAAAGACTTTTAACTACTTCACACAAAAACAAAGTAAAATCTCAATGAAAACCACCTAAAGTCTCTAAAGAACCAAACAAATTGAATCACACGCCTAAAGAATCTAAGAGATCAAACACATGCAAACAGTAACTTTCCAGACCGAAACACTAGTTGGTGATGAAATCCAACGTCGCAGAGTTTGATACAGAAATAGTGGTTGGAACAATTACCCCGGCAACCTACTTAATGAATAGACTGGACCAAGTTTCTCCACTTAACCGTCTTGAGTGAAGAGAACCCCCCAGAAAATCCAAGTGAGTCTAGCCGACGTCTGCTACAGGTACAGTGGGATCTTCCCGCCACCGTCACCTTAGGAAGAATCCTAGAGAATATGGTCACTAAGGTTACCAACAGAAACAAATATACCTGGGGGAACAGTCTATGATCCGATATGCACTCAAGGGTAGAGTAGCAAGCTCAATCCCCTTGAAGGCTCCTCGACATAAACCAAGGTTTACCAACAAGTGACCCCAGGCTCCTCGACAATGGTTAATCCGAGGTTTACCATTTGTAATACGTGAATATCTGGCATCGTTCCCAATGAGGAAGGATTGATTCCAACACTGGTTCGGACACGATCTCGTGCTTCTCCTTTAAGAGGAGCTTTCCCAGAGCATGGATGCAACAAATGGATTTCTCCTACCACAAGATAAAGCTACTTGTTTGTTTTACTATCTTGGAGAGTTAATTACTCCCTACTCCAAGATACTAGCCTAAGCTATGTTGGTGTATCAGAGCCCTAGAAACAAAAAATTTGCTCTAGATTGATTTTATATTAAGCGTGAATTTTAGTGGTTTTTGATTAAGTCAAAAGGTGATGGAGATGAAACTTATGGTGTAAAGACTCGACTCAAAATCACTACAAAAATGCACTTAAGATGACTAACTAATCTTTTCTCTTCAATGAAGTTCTATCTAAGAAAGAGTTGGAGAATGCAAATACTTAAAAACACAAATCATTCTTTAACGATAAAATAAAAAGAAGAGTATTTGTTTCAATGCACTAAAAAACGAGACAACTAATTATTTCCACAAGAATTTCTCTTTTCATTCGAAAACTCAAATTCTACTAAGAACAAGCTTTTGTTTTCAAAAGAGACCTTTAATTTTTTGTTAAAAAACATTTAAAACTATAACTAAAGCAAATCTTTGAGAAAACTGTTGAATAAAGAAAACTTAAGATCTACAAACTAACAAAACCCTATTTGAAGTAAAAAGCTTACAAATGTCTTTTTGAGGATGTTTTACTTGGTCACAAGAAAACCAAGGACTAATTTTTTCAGAATCACAAATAAGTCAAGAACAACCAATTTTGTATTCCTTTTTAAAATGAAAATCCAAACTTTCAATCACAAGCTTATCGAAGTTTTGTAAAGAGAAAACTCACAGCGGATTTCTCAACAAGGGGAGATTTCAAAAATGGTCAGACTCTCAAGAAGACTGGTAGACACTAAGGTGATCTGAAGTTCCTACAGCCTCTAAGCTTAGAGCGACTACACAACCAAATCGAAAAACAAACCCTACAAGCAAAACTCCTAGGAATTTCACCTAAAACCCTAATGCTAATGGAATTAAACCAAGGAAAGGTTTCAACCAATCACATGTAGGTATGGGTAGAGGATAACCACTAGAAAAACAAAATAAAACTAAGTGAAAGAGAAAAAGTCAAAATTTTCAAAAATTTAGCAGGGTACGCAGGTGCAGAGTTCACCCAGGTACAGGTACGCTCTGTGCACAAAGCCAAAGTGCGTACAGGTACGCACTGTGATATAAGTGTAGACTGCGGACTTCAACCAAAGTAATGAAAAAGAAAAAACAAAGCTAAATCCACTAAGTCTACCCAAAGCCACACACAACAAGCCAAAAAAAGAAACAAAAAGGTAAGTTTCTCAAGTCAAAGAAAAACGAGGAAAACAATCAAGTCCCCAGTGCAGTCGCCATTTTGTCACGCGGAATGAGTCGATCTTGCGGACAAGATAGACCTTCCTAGAATCTAATGAAGACCTAATGACAAAAAAACCAACTAGACACTATCTTTCTCTAAATGTGCTTTATAAATAATGGCAAACAAATGTGTTTTAAGGCCTACCTTATGTCCAACGGAAGTTCGGAGATGCCTTCGCTCCTTTGATCCAAGTAAGTTCCTCTGTTGCAAACCTGCAAGCACAAACAAGGCAAACGATTAAATAGCACCTGAATATCCAATATTATAAAAAATATTTAACATGAAAGTCAAGGAGTCCATGAAACAAATAACATGAGATACTTGTTGAGAAAAATGAGCTTGATTGTATTAATTCAAAAGAGAAGAACCTTACAACCTTTGCCTTGACGTTGTACAAGCTCCTCCTAGGGTCCAACAAGAAGTCTCCTCTACTTTGACAAGCTTAACTCACTCCCTAATGAAGCCAAAAAGGTATGTGATCTCTCCTCTTAAGCTCAAATAGGAAGTCTTGATTTCACTAGCATTTACCCTCAAAAGTTCAGCTTCTAACCTCCCCAGCTACTGACCCAATGCCTCAATTTATAGTGCAATGGAGATCAGTTACCATGTCCTCCTTCAAAGGGATAGAATCCTCCTTCAAAGGGATAGCTCCTCTCAACAAGGGATTAGCTCCTCCTATTATGGGATGCATGAACCACTTGGAGCGAACAATCCACGTAACAAATGCTTCTAGAAAACTCTAGAATTAACCCAAGATGAGTTTTTTAAGATAAAGATTGCGCCTTTTGACTTTTACAGGGGTACGCACCCTCCCCTTTACATACAGAGCGTATAAGTACGCGGATATCCTGAACAGAAGGTGCGGGCCCGCAGGCAAAAGTGAGAGAAAGTGTGGAACCAGAGTTACATTGCTTTTTTGATGTCTTTTTCTCATTTCTAAAGCTTGTTTTGAAGAGCTGAGGTTTGAGACTTGCTTAGGAAGCTGGCATAGGTGGTGATAGACCCATACCGACTGCAAATAATCATGGTGATGATATTTTTGTGTAACAGGTATATTCTAAAAATGAAGAAAAGCATACCGAACATTTAGCAACAATGTTGAGGTTGTTGAGAGAGCATTAGTTGTATGCTAAGCTCAACAAGTGTAGTTTCTTTCAAACGGAAGTACACTACTTGGGGCATGTTCTCTCCAAGGAGGGCATTGCAGTAGATCCATAAAAGATAAGGGCCACTATGGAGTGGGTAGCTCATAAGAATGTAGATGAGGTGAGATCTTTTATGGGGTTGGCAGGCTATTATAGGAGGTTCATCAGGAAATTCTCATAGCTTGCTTATCCTATCACATCATTGCAGAGGAAAGGTAAGAAGTTTGAATGGATAGAGGAGTGAGGCTAGTTTGGAGCAGCTCAAGTAGTTGTTGATAAATGCACCAGCCTTAAAGATTGAAGATCTAGAAAAAGAGTTTGTAGCATGCACATATGCGTGCAAGAAAGGACTTTGGGGAGTCCTTATGTAGGATAGACAAGTGTTATGTTATGATTCGTGAAAACTGAGTGAGCATGAGTAGAACTACCCCACACATGATCTTGAGTTGGCAGCGATTATACATGCATTAAAGATGTGGAGACACTATCTTCTATGTAGGAGGTTTACATTGATGAGTGATCATAGTGGTTTGTGGTACCTATTTTACCAATCGAATCTAAATGGTAGGCAGGCTTGGTGGTTGTCTACGATCAATGAGTTCAATTTTGAGATCAGATATATCAAAAGCAAAGAGAACTGGGTAGTAGATGCTCTTAGTAGGCGAGTATAGGTAAATCTTAGCAACTATGAGCTCCTATGGGACAAACTTACAGGATAGGATCTTGTAGGTAGGTCAATAGGATGTCAGATATATGGAGATTATGCACATGTTGCAGCAAAGTATAAGTAAAGGTATAGGTGGTAGTACAGATACAGGTATAAGTATATGTACAGGTACAAGTGACAATATAGGTATAGGTACAGGTACAGGTGCAGGTGCACAAGATGTGGACTATTGCCTTAGAGTAGATGGATTGGTTAGATTCATAGATAAGATATATGTGCCAGACAATAGTGAGCTCAAAATGGTGATATTGAGAGAGTTTCATGTGAAACCTTATTTGGGTCACCCAAGTTATCAGAGTACACTGACCATAGCGAAGATATTTTATTATTGGTCGAACCTGAAGAGGGATGTTACAAAGTTTGTGGCTAGGTGATTTGATTGTCAGCGCGTGAAGGCAGAGTGTAAACATCTAGGTGGAATGCTACAGCCGATTGAGATTCTAGAATGGAAATGGGAGGTAATTTCCATGGACGTCATCACAAGGTTGTTGAGGATAGTGAGACAACATGATTCCATCATGGTTGTTGTGGACATGTTGACAAAGGTTGTGCACTTCATTGCAATGAAGTCTACATTCTCAGCTAGTAATGTAGCATAGATATTCATTAGAGACGTGGTTAGATTGCATGGTGCTTCGAAGAAGATAACGTCAGATAGAGATATGAAGTTCATTTCCAAGTTTTGGAAGGAGTTATTTGCAAGTTTGGGGATAGAGTTGGCCTTCAATACAACTTATCATCCATAGACAGATGGATAGACAGAGAGGGTCAACATGATATTGGAGGACATGTGTGTATGTGATGCATCAACAACGAAAGTGGGAAGAGTACCTTCCACTGCTAGAGTTCATTTACAAGAATGGGTATGAGGAATCTTTGAGGATGATTTTGTTCGAGGCATTGTATGGGCGGAGTTGCAATACTCCTATCAGTGGGAGTGATCTAGTTAACAAGGTGTTGATTGAACCATATATGTTGGTGGACATGGAATAGGAAATGTAGGTTATAAAGAAGAATCTAAAGGAAACATAAGATAGGAAGAATACCTATGCAGATTAGAACATGTTTTTTAAGGAGTTCCAAGTTGGGGAATAGGTGTACTTGTGCATCGAACTGAAGAAGAGTTGCTTGCGGATTGGACCATGTGCCAAGATGGCACCACGATTTTGTGGACCCTTCGGTATGATTGAGAGGATTAGACCAGTAGCCTATCAACTTGCACTGCCTCCGATAATGAAAGTCCATGATTTTTTCTATGTTTCACTGCTTAAGAAGTATGTTAAAGATGCTAATCATGTGATTGACTAGTTTGTATTGCAGGTGGAACCAGATGGAGAATTCTAGTCGGAGCCTCAGTGTATATTGCAGAAAGAGGTGCTAATGCTATGGAACTGAGTAATCAAGCAAGTTAAGGTGCACTGGAAGCACTTTTGCCCCGATGAAGTTACATGGGAGATGGCAGATCAGATTTAGGCTATGTATCCTTCCTTGTTTGCCATTTGAGGCAAAGCAGTTTTGGCATGGTGTTTTGGTACATGTTTTTGTATATGTTTGGTGATTTTGGTATATGTACATATGTATATGGATGTAAATACTGCCATGAGCTATGTTATAAAGCTCCATTAAGTGGTATGGATGTCATGTCATTATGATGTTATGTTGTTATGTTTTCATGTTTGTTTGCTTCTGAGTAGGTTGATCATTGTAAATAGTGCAATGAGCTAAGTTATAAAGCTCCATAGATAGTAGATTTTGCTTATAGCAGTTTTGTGGTTATGGGTGTTGTTGAACACTGAGGATGGTGTTCCCCCAAGGAGGAGGGTTCTGTAACAGCCCTGGTGAAAATTTCATGTAATAAAAGTTAATAAAGGAAAAATAATAACCACAGTTGATGGGACACTTATTCCAAGTTGAATGTTGGGAAAAATCCTAGTGATGGGGATCACATGTGATTGATGGCGAAGGAAATTGGCAAAGGCAATGGGTAAGGCTTTGGAAAGGAAAAATGGCATTTTTGGCCCATTTATTTTTGAAAAAATGGAAATTAGGAGAAAAAGAGGGTGAAAAGTCAAAGGTTGCATGCGAGGAGGAAATTGGAGGAAAATAATGGAAAAAGAAGAAAATAGAGGCCGCATTCATAAAAACGCTTATGAGGATCAATTGGTAACCTTTTGTCAGTTTAGTTTTGGAGCTCTCTCATTATTCTCTTTCTCTCTCATACTTTTTGATACCTAGAGTTTTCTTGGAGCACCCTTAGAGGGTGTGGCATACTTGGATTTTGGAGGAAGAAGGCAAAGGAAGAGAAGGAAAGTGCAAGTGGACACCGAGATCAACAACTACAATGATATTTGCTTGCAGGTACCAAGTTCCATGTATGTTTTCCTCACTAGTTTTGGCATGCATGACATATGCATGTGGATTATTTGTCATGCTCTCTCACTAGAATGGAGGATTGTCTAAAATGGCAGTGGATTGCCTAGCCTTGCCATTTTCTGGATAACCATGGAGATTGTGGGTTTATTTACTTATTTGTTTTGGTTTCTTCTCATGTTTCCTTAGCTTGGGTTGAGTTATTAGTTCCTAGAAGCCCTGGTTGGACAAACACTCTGGAAGCCTTGTAACAAAATGGGTTGAGTTAATAGTCCTAGAAGCCTTGGTTGGTAAAACGGTCTGGAAGCCTGACAATAGCTGTGGTTGAGTTACTAGTCCTGGAAGCCTTGGTCCAAGAAATGCTCTGGAAGCCTGACAACAACTGTGGGTTGAGTTGCTAGTCCTGGAAGCCTTGATTGTAACAAACTCTATGGAAGCTCTGGAAGGCTTGGATAAAGAACAATCTGATGATTGTTATGTGATTTATGAATGTGAGGTGGAATCACTGTTTGATGGGTTGAGGTGGACGACCTCTGGAAAGATTGGATGGTTTTGGATTGATGTGCTATATGAGATCCCACATTCATGCTTGGAATATGGCACGGGGGTGAATGGATGAATAGATATTTGGCTCAGCCATTCAACGGTCGGGTGTAACATGGAAGTCCCATCCCGAGTTTGGATTTTTCATAATCAATAAGAGGTTATTTCTCCTTGTATTTCTATGAGTATTATACTAGATTATATGTGGTTTATATGGCTGTGATTTCATTGATTTCATGAGTATTTATACTGCTATTATGCTGGTTATATATGTGTTTTATGATAGTAGATATGTATGGATCTCATCATGTCTTTACTTGTAAATGAATGATCAATGTATATATGACCTAATGGATGAAATCACGGTTGATGTGTTAAGGCCAATGCTACTTAGCGATTCTCAGCTAAGTATGAGACTCATATGCTTAGGTATGATATTTACAGCTGTAGATTACATATCAGTGATTGTTTGGAGAAATGCCTGTCATGGCTAGTAGAGGTCTAGTCAAGGTCTCATTCAAGTGGTTGCATTTATACTGTCATTTCCTTATTATTTTACTGTTATGAAAATGTGATTCAATTATGGGTAGTGCCTTGGGCTCTGGGCCTAAAAAAGTGGCTCAAATCCCGAGGACTCTGGGACAACACAAATAAAAAAAGTCCCTGGATATTGGCTTGTATGCCTGTGAGAGCGTCCATAGGTCCTTGGATAATGGAATTCCCATAGCATGAGAGTGTCCAGAGGGAAAGTTGTCCAAAAGTTCAATGGGACCCAGGGGAAAGCCACATGAAGTGTTGGATTGGCTCTTCAGGGTCCTTAGGCTAATGTTGAATGTCTTTATGGTGTGTTTCCATTGGTTTCACTTCCATAATGTGACTTAGGAGGTTGAATCATATCATAGTGGCCTCTCATCGCATGTTTACCCCGGCTGGCTGGTTGCTTGGGCAAATGTGGGAGAAGGGTGTTTCAATACCCATGGTTATTTTAAATGAAATGACAATATTTTATCTCCCATCGCCAAGTTTAGTTGTGTGGGTTGGCTGTCATGTTATATATTTCCACCAACCATAAACATGTTTCAAACCTTCGACTATTTTTATCTGTCATTCAAACGACCATCGACTAGTTGTGGTGTTTGTTGCTGAAATTACAACAATCGACGATTTTTTTAAGCATCAAATGCTCAACATCTTTGGAACTCTATCATGTAACTATTGGATATTGAATATAAATAACATTAGTTGCGAAACTTTTAAAACTACCAAACATTTCGTAAAACTGTCTGTCACAACTCGGACTACTGGGTTTTATGGTTTGGAAACCGTTTGCTATTGGGAACTGTCGAGCCATTTTCGTTATAACTGCAACTATATTTTAAACATGTATTATTACCGCTCATAACCATTGATATGTATAATATCACTGGTATAATGATGGAATGTTTGCCTATAAAATTGAAATGATGATTTGTTTAAATTAATTGTTGGTCGATTAATATAACCACTACCAATATTGGTCAACCATGGACCAACTTGGCCATTCGGTGGGTGCCACGTGGCACCATATGATTGGGCCATGTGGTACCATATGATTGGGTGATCATTTTGCTTCCAATTTTATCGGATATCACCAGTTTTGGTAGTTATGCAGAATTTAGTGTGCCCTTTGGGGTTACTAATGGCCCTGCAACTTTTATGTGTCGTATGAACAATGCGTTGTTCCCTTACTTGAATAAATTTGTAGTGCTTTTTGTTGGTGGAATTTAGCTAGAATTAAAGACCAAAAGGAATATAAAGAGCATCTGGTCGGAGTACTACAACTATTAAGAGAGCATAAGCTTTATGCAAAAAATAGTAAATGTGACTTCTTCCAATAATATATCCATTACTTGGGACACATTGTCTCAAAAGAAGGGGTAGCAGTTGATATAGAGAAGATTAATGCTATGATGGAAATTCCAACACCTAAGAATGTGGCCAGAATTAAGTCATTTATGGGATTGGTAGGCTATTATAGGAGGTTCACCAAGAAATTATCCAAAATATGCCACCCAATTACTGCATTGCAAAAGAAAGAGAAGAAGTTTGAATGAATGGATGATTGTGTAGAAAGCTTCGATCAGTTGAAGTAGTTGTTAACCAACACACCAATGCTAAGAATAACAGTTCATGACAAGGATTTTATCGCATACACAAATTCCTGTAAAGAGTGACTGGGTGGAGTCTTGATGCAAGAAGGTCAAGTGGTCTGTTATGAATCTCGGAAGGTGAATGAACATGAGCAAAAATATGTAACGTGTGACTTGGATTTAACTGCCATCATCCATGCATTCAAAATGTGGAGACACTATATTCTTGGAAAAATATTTACTCTAATGGCTGATCATGGAGCGATGAAATATTTGTTCAATCAACCTAAATTATATGCAAGGTAGGCTAGATACCTGGCCACACTCAACGAGTTTGGTTGTGGGATCAAATACATTAAAGGCAAAGAGAACACATTGGATGACAAGCTCAGTAGGAGAGTGCAAATAAATCATATAGCTGCCATAATTTCCTATGGAACTGACCTTGAAGAAATGATAAAAAAAATCTAGGGAAACAAAATGAAAAATATCAACAATTAAAGGAGAAATTGCATAAGAGTTTTTGGGTGAACAGGACAAGGAATATTGCCTCTATCAAAATGGGTTGATTAGATTCAGGAATAAAATCTATGTTCCAAATGAGGGAAATCTAAAGTAGCTGATATTAAAGGAGTGTCACACTAAACCATACTCCGATCACCTAGGTTATCAAAAGACTCTAACAACCATGAAGAAATTTTACTATTGGCCCGAATTGAAAAGGGAGGTGGTTGCTTTCTTCTCCAAGTGCATACAATGCCAACAAATAAAGGATGAGTGCAAGCACCCAACTAGCTTATTGTAGCCTATTACCATTCCATAATGGAAGTGGAAAGTGATTTCTATGGACTTTAGAATAGGGCTGCCAAAGACTTCTAAAGAACATGATGCAATCATGGTAGTGGTTGACAAGTTGAGAAAAGTGGCTCACTTTGTAGCCATTAAATCCAAGAATTCAACAGGTGGTGTGCCTAAAATTTCCATAAAGAAAATTGAGAGATTGCATGGAGTTGCAAGAAAATCATCTCAGGTAGAGATGCCAAATTTACTTCAAAATTTTGGAAGGAACTATTTGTAGGTTTGGGAATAGAGTTGGATTTTAGCACAACTTATTGATGGGATTCCAAATTAGATACAAATTAAGGCTCATCTAACCTTTCCTTATGCACTTAATAATGCATTTTTCAGCTTTGATGTGTTCTTAGGATTGTTTAAAGATGATTTGTTGATTATGTTCCTAATATTATTTATTTTGCAGAATATTAGGCCGATTATAAAGTTCTACAAAATGAGAGAATTTAGGGACTCTCTTCCTGCTACAGGACGGACCAGGATTGGATAATAAATATATAGGATATTATGGAATTATTGAACATATATAAATATCCATTGATTAAGAAATTCTAGGGTTGTGTTCCCTACTACAAGAGAAACCAAAACTCAACATTAATGAAGATTCCTGCTATTGGGGAACTAATCCGGTATTTCTGATTTATTGACATTATCCAAGATATTTTATTTGGTTGATGTTAACAGAATTACTTGAAAAACCCTATATGCAAACACTTAAAGAAGAAGCCACATAAAGGAGACCATAATGACAATGCACAGAAAAGTTTGATAACAGAGTTTGTCTAATGTGGATTACATCTCCGGGCCCTATTTCAATAGTGGATAGGCCACTTCATTCATCTCATCCAAAGAAAAAAAAATGCATGGAAAAAAATCATTATACCTTTATTCTTTGGAGTGACTTGAAATTCAACTTCTCGAAACACAACAATCACAGGACTAGTAGGTCCGTCTTATCCTCCTGAGACTTTTGACTGTAAACATGACCTACTTTCGAAAGGTGCATTCTTGTCTCAAACTCCATGCCCAATAATTAATGGAAAGTGCGAGTTTCTACCATGACCCATGAAATTTGTTGCTTATACATAAAAATATACTACACGATTGTGATCCTTGTGAAATTTTGGTTAAAATGAGTATAAACTTGGCGCCATTTTTCCACCTGCAAATATGGCTTCTCATGGAATATTTTATATTCCTCACAACATCAAAAAAATAATATTCTCAAGAATATTGCCATGAAATATTCCACCTTGGTGATTGTGCCTAGTCAAGGTTCTATTGGCCAAATGGTTTCCACTAGTAATGGTTCCATCATCCCGTGCGATCAGCCTGGTTCTGCCATTTGAGTTCCCACTTACGACTCTACTCTCCATTTGAATGGCATGCAATCGATTTAAATAAAATGAGGCGATAGACTTTACAAATTCTATCAGCCTGGCACCATAGTTAACAGATGAATGTTGGGTTATTAGGCCCATCCAGGGGTCACGGGATCAACTCTGTTCGGGTCCCATTTTATATAACTAAAATGAATAATTTTAAATACACCCATGGAATATATTCGGAACTCCACCCTGATAACAATTCCTTCGAACATAACACATAACACATAAAACATACAAACCACTAAACCTATGATTATTTAAAATGAAATAACAATAATTTATCGTTGATCGCCAAGTTTAGTTGTGTGGGTTGGTTGTCTGGTTATATATTTCCGCCAACCGTAAACATGTTTCAAACCCTCGACTATTTATATCCATCATTCAAACAACCATCCACTAGTTGTGGTGTTTGTATCTGGAATCCCAACTGTCAACGATTTTGTCAAGTTATAATTGCTCAACACGATTGGAACTTCGTCGTGTAACTGTTGGATGCCGAATATAAATACCATTGTCATCCAAACTTTTAAAACTGCCAAACATTTATTAAAATTGTTTGTCACAACTCAGACTGTGGGCTTTATGGTTTGGAAACAATTTTTCGTTGGAAACCGTCAAGCCATTTTTGTTATAAATGTAGCTGGATTATATATATATATTATATATAATATATATTATATATATATAATATAATTATATATATATCGCCCCTAGTATAATGTTGGAATGTTAATCGATAAAATTGAAATGATGACCTGTTGAAATTAATTGTTGGCCGATTAATATAGCTGTTGCCAATATTGGTCAACTAGGGGAAAACTTGGCCATTTGGTGGGTACCACATGGCACCATCTGATTGGGCCATGTGGTCCCATATGATTGGGCCATCATTTTGTTACCAAATTTATCGAATATCGCTAGTTTTGGTGGTTTTGCTGAATTTAGTGTGCCACTAACTTTATCTGTTCATCCACTAAATCTAGCTAGAATATGCCAAATTTAGCTATTGATTTGGTTGAATTGCTAATTTAGTGAGGCTCCAAATTTGTCTAGATGATTGCTAAATTTATCCTTTGGGCCAAGTTTTACCAAAACTTTGGCTGGTGATAACTTTCACATACGAGCTTAGATTAAGGCACCATCTACACCATTGGAATCTTGGCGATGAACTCTTCGATCTAGCCCTAATTTCACAATAATTCGAGGAATTTGATTTTTGGGCCATTTTTTATCTACCTACATAATTCCTCCTCACTAAAGGACTTTTGGTCCTCCAAAAGTATAAACAATACTGCAATCTCAATATGCATAACAAATGTCTTTGGAAGTCCACACTTTCTTCTGCTTCATCTTTGTACTTTGGAGCTTGAAGTGATGAAAGTGACACCTGTATCCATATGCAAACTTGTAGCTGCTAATACATGTTAAACTTTCAAGACATAAACAAGACCATACTTGCCAAGAGTTTATATACATGGCCAAGTTTTACAACAGAAACAATACCCATGTTATCCAACTAAAGGTCAAAATATCACCGTATTGCTTTCATAAGTGATGTTATATACCTCATCACTTTCATAAACATTTTTGCAACATGTGATTTACAATAGTGGCCATACTCAACTATTTAAAAAGGCTACCCATCTCTCACCTAACCAGGCTAATGGGGTTTCTCCCTGTAACTGTATTCCTTTTGAATTACTTCGTTGGTTGGTTCCTTGACAGTTTCTTTCTCATGTTTCTTGTCCTTCTTTGGTCGTAGTTCTGGCTGGAGCTTCCAACTTGTGGATCTTTGATGTACACCCTTGTTGCAATGGCTATGTTGACGGTGCTGGACCCGCCAACATGTCAAGGGTATCTCCCCGGTAAGATGTCCCAATTAGACATCAAAGCGTTTGGTGTAGGAGTCACAATAGTGGGTCGTAAGGTAATGCCTTGACCGTGATGTCGCACAAAGGAAAGTAAGATAACTCTGTCAGTAGCAAGGGTGTGACTGATGCAGTGAGTCAAGGAATGAGTATGAGAGGTTCCAAAACTTCGGAGGGAGAGGAAGGTGAAGGTGGGTTCAGGTTGAAAGGGATCAGTCCCAACTTGGCTAGGAACACACAACACAAAGGACATGCACAACTTTTAGTAGAGTAGTCGAAACAGATGCGGTTGTCACAAAATAAAGGTAAGACAACACGAACAACACTCATGGATCACTCTGAGACAAGTGTGACGGTTGATATAACAAGGTTCAGAGAAAGGTCTGTCTGATGTCCGACAGAGCAGTCGACACGAATGGTGACAACATTAGCAACATATGCAACACATTAACAACAAGATTCATATAATTGCATACAAATTAGTTCATATACAAGTATGTAAGTTAAACAACATATGTCATTAAGGAAACCGGAGCAATCCAACTATAATAATAACATATGCATGAAATGTGCCGGCTTTTATTATATAAAAAAGTGTAAGTCACAATCATACAATACACCATGTAAACCTGCTAGCCCCATCAGTGGAACATTACAGCCACATCCTCCTGCTCCTCCAAAGAGATGTACTAGCTCAATGGAGAAGCCAAGGCGCATTACAATATTGTCCAAGCCTTCTTCAAGAGAGTCTTAGTAGAAGCTTGGCTGACTAAAAGCCTATACAATGAGTTATGAGGGACTATTTATAGAAAAGGGTGGGGTGACCTTTGACATACCCCTTTGTGACCGTTCAACTACCCCCATGACTCTTCACCTACTCTATGACTGTTACATTCACTCTTGAGACTTGACTTACACTTGATATGACTCAACATTACAATGCACATGTACCCATGTGAACAATGGCTTCAACAAGCCAAACTAGATACCACTCTGAGTTAGAAAACTATAGAAGTCCAACTGCTCGACATCCTCATGCTGATAAATAGTAACATATTGGTGCCAAGATTGGTAGTCTCTGATAGTGTCCATGTGTTCCGCTGTGACATCCATCTGGAACCTAAACCTTGCCTCCATGGCATCCAGGTACACTGCTTAGGCTCCTCTATCCAACTCATGTGAAAGTAGGCACACCATTGTCCTTAATGTGGCTAGACCAACAACATACTTGTGCATGATGTCTGCACTAATAGGCAAGTCTGGACTGGTGGCGACGCGCATCAACTCGTTGAATTACGAGTCAAGCTCCTGTTGGACCTGCTTCTTGGTCTTCACTTGGGTGAGAGTCCAAAGTGACAGAATCACATATGTGTGCACAACAACCTCCATGCTCTTGAATACTCGTGCATGGGAAGCCTATATGCCAGTGATGAGTTGTGGTAGGTCTTCATAGTTCTAGATCTGACTCCGGATATGTGTTTGCAGCTTGACCGCATTAGCCTTCATCATCTTTTGCAAATGAAGCAAGGCTCCTTTATACTTCATCGCCCATGTTTGCATGCTATCAATGGAAACATGTATGTTCTTCAAGATGTGAGCTCTTCTCACACATGGATGCTACAATCCATGAAGATGAACGACTGCTTCATGCATGATACTGAACTTGGAGTAGAATGCCCGTATAACCATGTCCAAGGACAACACTTCCTTCAGTATTGCCTTCTTCAGTTCAGCTCGGGAGGACATTGTCACCAAGTCTCCTCCTTACTTGTCCACCTGTAGTTCCTTTGCTATTCGCTCATTCTCAGCTATGAGGAAGTGAACACTGGAGCTAGTACCTTTGGCATACACTCTAGTTGCATTGGCCAAAGCAGCCAAGTCCTTGTGCACATCGGTCACGATTGCTTGTTATTCAACTTGCGTAGGGGACGTTCGGTCCTCTAGAGTTGGTACTCTGTCAGGGTGCACAACTCTATGTTGAGATTCATCAAAGGAACTACTACGCATCTCTGCTTCCAGTTGACCACCAAGGATCTCAATGTATCCTTGGTCATTTGAGACTTTATCATCATCTGGATGCTTGGAATTGGGTGAACTAACCTCTCTGTGGTGAGGCATGAGGTTGGTATCCTGTTCCAGCTCTTGCTACTCCATTTCTGTATCCAATTGTTCAAAATCATGTTCTATCTCATGAGCGAAGTCTTGCCCTACGAGGGTTCACACTGTTCACTTGATGCCAGCTTTTCAAAAGAATCAATCACTTGTATGGGCGCTGCTTCGTCTGTCTGCACGTGATGTGCCCCCTGCTAAAACTGCTACTGCTCCGCTTCCTTCTCATGTTGGCGCAACTGTTGTTCTTTCTGGAGTTGCTCCCTCAGCTCATGCAACTCCTTCTCAACTTCTTCCATTCTCTTATGATCCCTCTTCCTTCGCGCGATTCACTTGTTGTGCTGCTGCCTCTTCTGTTAAATAGCCATAACTGCTTGTTCTACAAGTGGATATGCTCCAAACTTACAACTTTGTTCCTCCTCCATATGGTCGACAAACTTTTTCTTCCCTTTGTCGCACAGGATGCTTGGCTCTGCTGCCTTTGCTGTTGCTACTACTGCTAGTGTTCTCCGTGGTGCTACTTCATGTTGTCATGCTAACCATTCTATGGCAAAACCGACCTATTCATTAGGTCTGGAGTAATGGTAACAATACCTCCATGAGTCTTCCTCAGCCCAATGAAATGCCCCATGGATCCAATTGAACTGAACTCTCATGCAGTGATCCTTAACAATGCAATGTGGGTCATATGGGTTGAAGCTTCGGAGGTCGAACAAGTACTTCCTCATTTGTTTAGCTTCGACATCTGCTTTCTTGACACTCCGCATCTCGTATAACCCAATCCGCAATGGAACAGTGGGCCAAGGTGCCTTCTTTTTCCACTGCAGCCTAACTGTTAATCTTTTTGAGATATGATACGCTACTTCCTGCATGATAAGCACGTCCAAAGAAAACTTTGGCAGAACATGCGAAGGCTTCTCAACATTGAACACTTAGATCAACATGCTATCTGGTGAGGCATACCAATTTGCAATGCATAAAAATGCCTTCATCGCTTCTTCTGACATGCAGGGTGGACCCTGTTTGAATATCCTCTGAAGCTGCACTTGGAGAATAGCTTGAAGTATGTGCTCACAACAGTCTCCACCGGTGACCATGCCCACTATAAGCCTGTGAACTCATGTCGGGCACAGACTGCATCGAGGATGTAGGCAGACATGTAAATCTCTGCATGCATGCCTTCGGCTGATTGTCGAGCCTTCGTGACATGATCCTTCAGCTGATGAGCCAGTATACCAGACCAGTTGCATGGTCTTCCTTCTCTAGCCAGTTGGTCCAACGCGACCACCCAACTCTGAGGGAAGGTCTTAGTGCTTTCTTTGTTCACTCAGTTGACATGTGAATATGACCAAGTATTGATATGCCTTCCTCAATATTTTCTTCTTATAAATTTGATTAGGGGTCATCTTGAAACAAGCTAGCTCCTTTACCCAATCCTTCAAAATATCTCTGGAGTGGCCTTTGTTGTTGGGCAAGCTAAACGGAGGGGTCATGACAGTCATGGGCTCATCCATTTGATACATCTCATCATAGTCTCGTGCCGAGAAGGTTGCAAACTTCGTCCCACTAACACTTCTCAAGGTCATCGTCTCAGAGTTAGTGTGAGAGACGATCTAGTGAATCATATCCACACATGGAAACGTGAGGTATCTGCATGCAATCTGGTACAGGGAGGACTTATGAATGTTCACGTACACCTGATGGTCTTCAAGGTCTTCCCTAAAAGTACCTTTGAATGTTTCATTCACCTCTTTCCACTTTAGTTTGGTGTCCTTGTATAGATACAACTTTGTATCTTCGTAGATCGACATGCTAGAGGACACTTGTTCAACTGCTGTTCCAACTACAACACCATCAATGTCATGGGATCCTACTCTCTTGGAAGCCATTGAGACAGACAGACACCTGAAAGATTTGGAAACAAGCAGCATGCATGGAAAGAAATATGTTAGTGAAAACAAAGCGAATCCAGGGAAGGACACAACACATACCTAGGGATTGATGAGAAAGATTGCACAAATTTTACTGGGAGGCTGAGTGATTGGCTGCCAAAACTGCACAAAAGGTACTAATTGGGAGGTTGAAATGGCTGTTGGATTTGCAAAATGTGCAATCCACTTGGGTAGTTGGCTGTTGGGGTTGCGTAATGTGCAATCCCAGCTGGGGAGGACTTCTGGCCCAAGGGCATATTTGCGCAAATTTTTGGGCCAAGTAGCCACTGACCTCCAGAAATGCACATTTTAGTCCAAGAGGCCAGTGTTGGGCCAGAATTTGCAAATATCGAGAGGAAGGTGAGCCTTCCTTCTCCAGATTGCGCAATGCAGCCTTGGTGAAGGTAGAAACTGGGCCAAGGTTGGCCCGACTCGCCGACGGAAAATTGAAAGCAAGTAAGTCAATGAAATGCATGGAGACACTAAGTGATAGCAAAAGTGATAAATAGTGCATACAAAACATGAATGGAAGATTGACCAAACAAATCAACATGCATGTGGGTGAGGCCGTTCTCCGGTTGGGCGAACATCCTGCAAAATAGTTTTATGCATGCGACAGCAATGAAAGTTGAAACAGAGCTAGGACAAGCTAGAATATATGTAAATGATAGCAGGCATTCAAAGAAATCAAGCAAACAACACTCACATAAGCGAATACACAAAAGGCGACAAAAATGCTGAAAAAGACAAGTTGAGGCCACTTACCCGTGAATAGCTGAGTCGGATGTGTCAGAGAGTCTTGGATTTGTTGTGGGATGTTAGAGCTCCAAGATCAATGTGAATGAATGAGCTCTGATGTGTCGAATAAATAACTTTGGTCTCAAGACGCGCATGCCACAAATCTAGGAAAAACGACACTTAGAGGGAAACTTCTAAAACAACTTTGCATGTAACCCTCAACTACTAAAAATAGCTCCCTGAATCATGGGATGCATTTTTCATGTTGTATCTTGCTTTTATAGGAAGATCAAGTCATGCATGCATGCAAGTCAAGTTTGCTCGGTCTCAGGTGGAACTAGTCAACCAAACTGTCCATGCATGCGAGTGCTCAACTGCTTGAGAAAAATGTGCATTCCTGACTGCGAGCTCGACTGATTGCTGAAGGGGATTGCACAATTTCTAGGCCCAACAGCTGACCGTTGCCTAGATTTGTGCAAATCCTGGGTTGAACAGCTTGTTGATGGGAAAAATTGCACAAATCCTTCTGGGAGGGTTAGCTGAAAGGATTGCGCAATCCTTGAGCCCAACCAGTTGTCAGAGGGAATTGCGCAATTCCTGGAGGGAAGGCTAGTTTCCCTCTAGAAATGCAAAAATTTCACTGGGAAGCTACTCAACCTACAACTGGACCAAGTCTAGATGATAATCCTGTGAGGGAAATGGATTAATTGTGATCGACATGCTGCCTTTGTGCAAGGAAAGCACTGAAGCTTGAGTACTTGACGAAGCAAGACAAAGTGCTGTGTAAGGCTGGTAGGGGAGGCTCCAAAATAGGCTAAGGAAAAGTTTTGGAGGGAAGTGTTGTAGCCACTACAACAGGCTATAATGGTTCTTTTTCTTATAGAATTTCTTGACCTTCTTTTACACTAATGTGGAGAGGGATCCTTATGTCGTCACTCTTTCCTAGTCGACATAACCTTCCTCAAATAATTGTCTCTGGTACAATGCTAGCGAGGATAGCTTGCCTTAGCTCTTCTTTTAAAATGTTCACCTCCCTTTGGAGATGACTTACAATCACAATGTAGCCTCAACCTGCATTGATTCATATTCCTTTTCTTCTGTGGTTTTAGAGTGTCCTTTAAATGCACCAAATCATCAACATAATGAGATGAAATTGAAGAATATTTGACTATTTACCTCATTTATCAATTTTGGAGTGGGTGATGATGGCTTCACTAAGCCTTCGTTTCACTTCAACTTTTCCAAGGCCTCTTCTATGGCTTGTAGTTGAAGCTACAATCTTTTCTTTTCCTCTTCTATTACTTGTACCAGTCTCCCCACTTCAACATTCTTTGTTGGATTGCTTTGGTGATGATGATACGATGAATAAGAAGAACATTCACTTGAATATGGATATGGAGGTTCTTCTTCATTTAACGAGGCAATGTCCTATTCGTTTTCTTCCTTCCTCTTTTCCTTTTTTGCCAATTTATTCTCATAATCTGCAACAATGTATCTACCATGTCCTCCATCCCATATAAAGCCTTATAGAGGTCTTTGTCATTCTCCATTTTTCGTCTTTGTGTTGCATGTCCAATCTCTGGTTATCATTCACACTTGAAATTCACATCAGCAAGATCTGGTATTTTTGATTTTCTGACATTATCCAAGATCTTTTCTTCATTTGATGTTAACAGAATTTCATGAAAAAACATGTATGGAAACACTTAAAGAAGAAGCAACATAAAGGAGACCATAAAGACAATGCACACAAAAGTTTGATAACGAAGTTTGTCCAGTGTGGACTATATCTTTAAGCCTTGTTTCAATAGTGGGGAGGCTTCTTCATTCATATGATCAAAGGAAAAGTAAGTACATGGAAAAATACATCATTATACCTCCATTATTGGGAGTGACTTGAAATTCAATTGCTCTACACAACAATCGTAACACCAATAGGCCTGTCTTCTCCTCCTAAGACTTTTGACTGGAAACATGGCCTACTTCTGAAAGATAGATTATTGTTTCGAACTTTGTGTCCAAAAATTAATGGAAAAGGTGCGTTTCTACCATGAACCCTGAAATTATCTACTCAGATGCAAAAACATACTTCACCATTGCGATTATTACGAAATTCTGCTTAAAATGAGTATAAACTTGGCCCCATTCTACCACCTACAAATCTGGCCACTTAGGGAGCTTTTTAGATTCCTCACAATGTCAAAAAATAATATTCTCTAAAATATTCCCATGGAATATTTTTCCTTGGTAACTACGCCTAGCCAAGGTTCCATCGGCCGCATGGTTTCATTGGTCGCGGTTCCTTCCTCCCGTGTGCTTGGCCTAGTTCCACCATTTAAATTCCCGCTCACGGTTTCACTCTCCATTTGAATGTCATGTAATTGATTTAAATAGAATGGGGTGACAAACATTACAAATTCTATCGGTCTCGCACCATGGTTAGCGTGTGAATGTTGGGTCATTAGGTTCGTTGGAGGGTCATGTGTTTGACTTCGTCCGGGTCCCATTTAATATACTGAAAATGACTCATTTTAAATAAATCGTGGAGTATATTTGGAATTCTCACCTGATAATGGTTCTATCAAACATAGCACATAAAAAACCGCTAAACCCGTGGTTATTTTAAATGAAACAATGATATTTTATCACCCGTCGTAAAGTTTATTTGCATGGGTTAGTTGTCGGGTTATATATATCCTCCAACCATAAACATGTTTCAAACCTCTGACTATTTTTATCTGTTGTTTAAATGACCATCCGCTGGTTGTGGTATTTATTTCTAGAATCCAAATTGCTAATGGTTTTGTTAAGTTGGAACCACTCAGCGCCATTAGAACTCCATTGTGTAATCATTGGTTGCCAGATACAAATAACATTTATTGGTGGACTTTTAAAACCGCCAAACATTTATTAAAACTGTTTGTCACAACTCAGACTGTTGAGCTTTGTGATTTGGCAACCTTTTATCGATGGAAACCCTCGAGCCGTTTTTGCTATAACTGCAACTCGATTTTTAAACATGTATTGTTATCGATCATAACCGTTGATTTATATATCACTGCTGATATAATGTTGGATTGTCTATCGATAAAATTGAAATGATTATCTATTGAAATTAACCATCGACTGATTAATATAACCACTACCAAAATTGGTTGTCCAGGGGCTAACTTGGCCATTTGGTGGGTGCCACATGGCATCATCAGATTGGGCCACGTGGCCTATATGATTGGACTATCATTTTGTTGCCAAATTTAGCAGATATCACCAGTTTTGCTAGTTAAATGTGTTGTTAACTTTATCTGGCCATCTACTAAATTTAGCTCGAGTCCACCAAATTTAGATACCGATTTGGTTGGACCGTCAGTTTGTTGAGGCTCCAAATTTGTTTGGCTCCTTACTAAATTTATCCCTTGGGCCAAGTTTGAGCAAAAGTTTGACTGGCGATAACTTTCACATACGAACTCGGATTGAGGCACCGTCTGCACCATTGGAATCTTGGTGAAGAGATCTTCAATTTGGTCTCTATATCATAACAATATGAGGACTTTGATTTTTGGGCCATTAGGGAAACACCCGGATCAGGAAAATTTTTGAGGAATTTTGGAGGGAAAAACAACCCTCCTTTTAAGGAGGCTTCTCCCCCCATCAACTTATATAAGTACAATTCAAATTAGCCTCTAGGAGAGTAATTTTGCATGCTATTGTGAAGAAGACTTGTTATTTAGCAGTTCTACTTTCGTTTCCAGTAGGGATGTACTTGAATTGATTCTAATAATGAAGTTTGGTTTCATTTTCAGTTTTTAAGGCTTGGTTTCCTTCATAGGACTCTGAGTATCCTTGGTTTTGGCCATCCTAGGAGTGTTAGAGCCATATTGTGTATTTTATTTCTCTTCTTTCGAACGTTTCTTTACATTTATCAATTCTACACTTAGTGTTCATGCTTCATTTTTTGTTGGTTAGATTGATTAAATTATTGAAATGAGTTTGTTTCCATGTTATTTAGATAATAAATAGTGTGATGCATCACTATCATAGCTTAGTAAAGTCATTTTCATCATTGGACTACTTAGATTAGTTTGCTAGTTCACTATTACGAAGTTTCTAGTTTTAGTAGTAAATTTATATTGATTTTTAGCACATGTTAATGAAACTATTTTGAGTTTATTCTACTTGTATTGAAGTCTAAAAAGATTCAACTTAATAACAAAATTTACCCCACAACATTTGGGCTTGTTTAGCTTAGCTTACTAGTTCACTGTTATGAAATTTCTGGTTTTTAGTAGTAAAATTATGCTAAATTTAAGAACATGTTAATGAAGCTCTTTTGAGTTGATCCATTTGTATTTCAGTATAATAAAATTAAACTTAATAAAAAAATTTATTCCACAACATTTTCACTTGATTATCCTAGGCTTTTGGTAGGTTCTCGATAGACAAGCTTGTTGGAAGTTTCCTGTAGCAGCCTATTTTTGAGCTTCTCCCTTGCCTAGATTCACCCCAAATTCATGGTAGAAGTATATTTATGTTTTAGAATGGTATATGAATGCTCTAAGACCACTTTAGTTGATTTGAGGCTTAGATAGGTCACCATTTGGCTTCTGCATTGCTTGCTTTTTAATAGGTATTTCTGCAACTAGTCTATAATTCCTTTCCCACAATTTACTTTCAACAAAGTGTGATTTATTTCCTGCAACTTACTTTTAGCAAAGCGTGATTTCTTTCTTGCAAGAGAAATATAAAGAAATCTAGGACTTTCTTTTTTCTACAAAGTATAATAAATTTCCTTTACTGTCATTTCCTTTCCAACAAAATAGATTAGATTTGCTTTGTTGTCATTTTCTTTTGTGTGCTTTACATATCTGCAAGTAGAATAGATTTGGTATTTGTCATTTACTTTCCAGAAAAAAGTAAAATAGATTTTGTTATTGCTACTTACCTTCTGCAACTTAGGAATGGCGACTTAACTGAATCATTGCTCATTTGAAGTTCTTTCATTGTCTTATTTCACCTACATCAAAGGGAGTCAGACTAGGAAAAGGAAGGTATCTATTGCACATACAATCTCAACCCCTCTTAAGTTTGTATAAACTCTAGGTTGATAATTAAAGGAGACTCTTGGGATTGTAAAAACCTTGTTGTAGTACCGAGAGCCATCCCTTTTTTGGCGTCATTTCTAGGGAGGGTGTCAAAGTAAGCATTCACTTGTTCTTTGACTGATTCCTTCTTTCTTTTTTGCATTCACATTTTCCATAAAAACAAACAAATTGCATTAGGCATTTTTTGTGTCAAAAATAGAAAATTGCATTACAATTTATTCAATTTTGTTTTATAAAAACAGAAAAATATTTCTTCAATACCACAAACCCCCCCACTTGATCATGTGGTGTAGTAAGAACCACATCACCATCTGTTTTTGTAGGTAGAAGAAGAAGAGGTGGCATAAAAGTTATAGTGAGACATGGAGCAACTCTACTTTGCCAACCCATATCAACAATATATGAATTACCCCTCCTCTTTCAATACAAGTTATAATGCAAAATTTCAACCTTGGTATCCACCTAACACCTCGCTGTGGTCTATGCCCAATCCATGGTCTTATACTCCCCAATGGGTGATCTATATTTCCCTCAATATTGATGGTTTTATCCTCCCCAATATGTCATTCCTCATTTTCATCCATATCAACACCAACCTCCTCAATGGGTTGATCTATATTTCCCTCAACATCCTTAGTATCATCAAATCCAACATCAATACCATCCACCTCCACCACAACCACAACCTCAACCACATCTATTTCAAAGACCCACTCCCACTCAACTACCTCACAACCATTTCCAAACCCAAACAATAAAGTAACTCAACCCACTTACAATGTTGAGGTACAAAATTTCCAAACAACTCTTGATCTAAATATTAGATCAGGAAGAGTATTGCAAAAAAATGATTTTCTTGCTATCATTGTAGAACAACATCCAGAAGAAGAAGATCCAGAAGAGATTAAAGGATCATGGACCAAATTTTATGGAGAACAACCATTGGAGCTTCAGATTTAATAATTTATACTATGCTTATCATCAAAGACTAGCCAACAAATTGTAGAAGATTTGAATGGCATGGAAGAAGAAGACACACAAGATTATCCAGATAATCAAGTGAGCCAAGGGCATCACAACTATATTTAACTTTGGTTACAAACAATTATTAAGCTATAGCACCACTCTCTTCTTCAACAATGTTTAGCATCATCACAGTCAAAGCAACAAGTTTCTCATATTCTGGTACATATCAGATCATATATTTCAAAGTTGCATGAGTTTAGTTTCCATCCTAGTATAGACATGTATCCATTGAAATTATTCTTATACTTGAAAGATATTTTTTTCTTTTCTTTTCAAGTAGAGCATGATAGAAAAAATAAATAAAAAAGGAAAAAGAGAAGAAATAAAAGAAGAGGGAAAAATAATTTATCAGGTGAAAACCTCCTTTCAGGCACATGATATTGGTTCATTGATTGAAAACCTCTATGATGTAGTTAGTGGGTTGGAAAAAAGAAGGAAAAAAGGAGAGAAAAAAAAGAGAAAATAAGATCCTAGGTAAAAAGCTTCTTTGAGGCGCTTAGGCAAACTTGTTGGTTGAAAACCTCATTCACGCAATGAGTAGGCATAGGGGAAAAGAGAAAAAAAAAGGAAAAAAAAAGGAAAAAAGGAAAAGGAAAAGGACATTTTTTCCTCTAGGTATACCTCTTTGCTTGTATGCAGCTACTCTCCCACTTGCACAAGTAGAAGCAACAAGTTAACACCATAAGAAGAAGTTGATCAGAAAAGCACGCATCTAGTCAAGTGCAATAGCCTAAGTTTTTCACCTCCTGTGCCAAGGTGCTCCAACAGGGCCAAGAATAGGTCAATACATCTCTTTTCATCCTCCTAATATACTTCAACAACATTTCCCACTCATTCCCATTCATTTTCATGACATTTAGAGCCTTTCCCTAGAATGCTACAAGAAAATGCTCGTCTCCATAAAAAGATACAACCCACAATTTTTTTTTTTAACTTTTCAAGGGAAGGAAGGTGTCCAAAGTTTCAAAACAAATTCTTGCACCACCTCCAAGTGTCAAAAAGTTAGTCCCATCACTTTGCATTACCACTAGAAGTTCATTATTGTCTTATTTACAAGCCTTTTTTAGGAAAAAGCTACAACAACAAATTTTTCTCATCTATTTTGTTGGGGAAATGTGCCATTAGGCTTCTATTTAATACCTCATCAATCACCCAAGTCAAAATCGAGCTCTGCGCACTTTCAAAAATGGCCAAAAAAATCCCTTACATTTAAGCCTATTTCACAAAAATTTCAAATTTGACATTTTTTCACTTTTTGAAGAAAAGGAAGCCACCATCATGTCTCTAGTTATCATCCTCATCTATCCAATCAAGCAGAATAAGAATCCAAACACTTTAAAAAATTAACAGTTTTGCATGGGCTAGTTTCTTGCCTCCTTTCCACAACCACAACTTGAACTTTCCATTTTCTGCCATGTGCACCTAAAAAAACACTCTTATTTGAACCCCATAGATTATTCACAATAGTCACAACTCCAAGAAATGGTGAGTTTATGGAGCCCTTGTGACTCTTATAGTAGTATCCTTTAAGATCCTATTGATGGTGCTGGACCCGCCAACATTCAAGGGATTTCCCCGGTAAGAAGTACCAACTAGACCTCTGACTGTTTGGAGTAGAAGTCCCAGTAGTGAGTCGGAATGTAGTGCCTTGACCTCGATAGCACGTAGAGATAGGTATGATGACTTTGGGTGGAAGCAAGTGTGTGACCTTGCAGCAAGTCAAGTGAGATGCATGGGGGTTCTAACACACGGAGGGGAAAAATAAGTGTAGCCCTTAGAAGCCAACAATAGTACATAGCCTAAAAGGAACACATGAGCGAAATGACATCACAATTTGGAATGCGGAATAGTCCACAAACCAAAGTGACGGGTTAATCCAACAACACGCATTCAATAAGACTCATACAATTGCATACAAAGTAGTTCATAAGAAAATGTGTAAGTTAAACGACATACATCACTAAAGCAACCATAATAGTCCAACTAAAATAACAACACATGCATGAAAGCGTGTTGGCTATGTTATTATTATTATAAGTGAAAGTTCCATCCATACATACACCATTGACAACCACTAGCCCCAATAGTGGATCATTATAGTCAAGAACACCTGATCCTCCAAATAAGTATATTCACTCTACGCTATGGAGAAGCCAAGGCTCGTCACAATATTCCCAAGCCTTCTCTAAGCCTAGGCATAGATAAAAGATTGGGTCCCAAAAGCATCTTCTATGAGTTATGAGGTTCTATTTATAACAAAGGGTGGGGTGACCCTTGACATTCCCCTTTGTGACTCTTTGAATCTTCAAATTCCTTACAAGTAACTCATGACATAACATGATGACCTTTCACATTCCACTAATGACACTTGGAATTTCACTTACAACATATTTACAAATAATATTACATTTTCCACATGTACCCATGTAAGACAAAATAGGCTAGAGACAACCTAACAATACAAAACACTATGACTCTGAAGTTTGGGGAAATATCAACTCGGCAACCTCCACTTAGTGCTTCTCGGTCACATGCCAAGCTTGGTATTGCATGATGGTGTCCCCAAACTGCCTGAGGTTGTCTTCCTGAAGGCAAACTCTTGTGTCCATGACATCCACATGTATGGTCTCGAAACTTGTATCCAACTCATTCTGAAGCATGAGCATCATGATGTTGACCTTGACAGGACCATTGACGTACTTCTACATGTTGTGTGCTTTCAACTCCATGTCTTCTTTGGTGGCATCTCATCTTAGATGCTCCACCTACTTAACAATCTCTAATCAGACTTGGTTCTTGTGTTTAGCATTGGTGAGGGAACCTGCATTTGTTCACTTTCTTCCTTAACTGCTGGTTGTTCCGACTCATCAACCTATATTGGTGTTGTTTTCTTTGTCGTTACGCCCTACCTTTGTTCTTTTTTCTCACTTCTACTTCTCTTCCTGTTCTTTCCTCCTCAGCTCCTATCCTTCCTTCACCTATTTTTATGCTTGTTGCGATCTCAGTTCTGCTACCTGTAAGCTCTGCCTTTTTCTCTTCCTTTGCTCTACTGTCTGTGTCCTCTACTTCCTTTTGCTTCTACTGTCAAAGTTTCCTGCATGAAGATTGAATCTTCTTTTACTCTCAGCTTTGTTCTCCCTTGATTATGTCATAAACTTCCTCTTCCGTGATCTTGTACTAGATTGTTGCCTTTTGCTATAGCTGTTGGAATTGCTGCCATGTTAGTGTTGACTCCTTTTCTATGAGCAGTTGAGTGTCTGCATATATTAAAAATTTAAAAAGCGCTTGCTCAACTACTTCCCCAATACTGATTTCAATGGTCTCTCTTGAAGCATCTCTCTTTGGTGCCATGGTACAATTACTACTGGAGAGAAGTGCTTCACGAGTGTGCTACCTGTGGGACAAAAGGGAAACTCATGGAAAGAAAACATTACCTCTTACAAATCTAACTTTACAGTAATCAGGGCATCCGATGAGGGGGATTGCACAATTTTGACTAATAGGGGTGACTAACTGATTGTGGGAACTGTGCACTATGCAATCCCAACAATCAGTGTGGAAGCTTGATGACTGGAACTGCACAATGCACAATTGAGTGTGGGCCAGGGCCTGGGAGATATTGCACCCAGTTTGTGGCCAAACTGGGAGACTGGTTCCTGGGGCTGTGTAGTGCGCAGTTGGAGCCAGGCTAGGACATGCTCTGCATAATTCCAAAAGCAAGGCAGAGGCCTTGAGCTCCCAGATTGCGTTGTGCATGCAGTGAAGTGTGAGATCCAGGAAAGGGGAGCCCAGATATGCCCATGGGGAGTGTGAAAATCAAGCAGATCTAAAGGATGATGTGATGCTGGGTGCATATCTCACTAAGTGTTCATGCATGCATGTGAAACATTTGATTAAACTAAAGGAAAACAAAGCATGTGAAGAGAGTTGTCGTAACAACGACCGTTTGTGCAAAATGGGAAAACTCATGCGATACTTGGGAAAGTCATTCTATAACTTGAAAGAACAATTCTACAAGCTAAAAAAAGTTAAAACACTAGAATTCGTTCAAAGAAACAAGTGAAATAACACTCTCACAAGATAAACAATGAAAAGCAACAGAAAAAACGACAAAAGACAATAAAATCAAAACTCACCCAGAAAAGCGACGACAATCCTCTGAAGACTTCTTGATCTCCTTGGGAATGCTAGGGCTTGATGATCAAATGTACAAATGATCTCTAGAGGCGTCCATTACATAGAATTGAGTAAATTGGAATTTATGACGCACATGCATGAGATCAAGGACAAAAGCAACACTTGGAAAAAACTTCTAAGGATAGTAATGTGTCACGCTCAGGAAACCAATAATAGATCCCTACTTCCTAGGGATATTTATTGTTACTTTTATTTTTTATTTTTTCTTCGAGAAAACTTCCATGCATTGCTTGGAGAGATTGTGTAGTTCTGGGAAGGACTCGGTAACTCACTCGCTCATGCACTGAGCAGCTTCTGGGCAATTTATGTGAAGAGTGGCTCTAGGCTACCCCTCATGCTCTGCTAAGTTTCCTAGTTGAAGGCTGGTTGTCAACTGGCTCTGCACAATTTTGGAGCTGAAGGCTCACTATCAGCTTGGAATACGTAATTCCTGAGAGCGAGGCTAGTTACCTTTAGGGATTGTGTAGTTCACTAAGGCAAGCCTGGAACTGGGTGAAGACCAAGTCAAGAGATAAACTTGTGGGTTAGACATTAAATCGAGTAAAAAATCACAAGCAATAATGTAAAGCATGAAGCTTAATCAAAGCACAAGTACCTAGGTCAGTGTGAGATGAGCTGTTGTGATTTAGAAGGGAGGATCCAAAATGAAGCATAGGGAAAATTTTGGAGGGTGGTTGTAGCGGCTACAACATTGGCGACACATTGATAGAACTCTAGCTCTCTGTATGGACCTTGTCTTGTGCAAAGCAAGTCTAACTCTTTCGAAAGTATTATTCTATTCTTCGATTGTCATAGCTTCATCACAAGCTTAAGTTAAAGATGTAATCCCTACCATTCTCTTTGTCGACAACACACATACCAAGCCAAGTCAAGTGAGTTGTTTCGATTGGGGATGAGAGGTATATTGATGCACAAGTAATAAATACTGTCAGAGTTTTAGTTTCATTTCTGGTGTTGCTTCATTGCCTGTTAGAAAACCAACTCACAAAAAGATAGAAAAGATAGATCAGCACCTTAGAATTCAACCATTTCGAGGGGGCAACCTCCTTTACATTACACAAATGAAAAATTACTGGATGATATAAATGACTAAACCTCCCTTCTACATATAGGAGTCTAAGGGGTCACAATATAATCAAGCCGACATAACAGTAATAACATAAGGGCACAACAATAACAATGGTGGGTTTCTATGGGGCACACTAATAATAATATGGGGACAATAGGTGCACAATAATAACAATAAGGGATACAATGACAATAGTAATGGGGGAATCACTAGTATTATAGGGACCTGACATGCCCCTCTCCTTCCAAAAAGAGTTCTCCTCAATGCTTGAGTAGTTTTGGATGCTTCTGTATAAAATTCTCATCCTTCCATATGGAATCTTCAACAGATAAGTTCTTCCACTTGATGAGATACTTTGAAATTGATCGATTTCATAGCTATCAAGTTCTTGTTTTTGTGACTGCTTCTGGTTCCAATATGACTTTTCCTTCCTCTTCAAGTTCTGGCAATATTGTTTGAACTGGGAGCTTGTCACCTGTAACCTTCTTTAAACATGAAACGTGGAAAACTGGGTGCATTGGGGAAGCTGCAGGAAGCTCCAATTTGTATGCCATAATACTAATCTTTTACAACACCTTGTATGGACCATAATACTTTGGTGATAATTTATTATCCTTCTTAGCTTGCTTGAGGGACATTTGTTTATATGGTTGTAGCCATAGGAATACCCAGTCACCTACATCAAACTTCTTTCACTGTGATGTTGATCTGCCTGTTGTTTCATTCTATTATGTGCCAACGTGAGGTTATCCTTTAAGAGTTGGAGAACTTGTTGTTAATGCTCGATGTGATGTTCCACTGCTTGAACCTTAGAATTTTCTCTTAAATATGATGTGATGGATGGTAGATGATATCCATAAAGTGCCATAAATGGGGTCATTTTTGCTACAGAATGGAAGGAAGTGTTATACCACCATTTAGCCAGAGGCAACCATTTGATCCATTGTGTCTACTTATCAGATACAAAGCAACGAAGATATCCTTCCAAACATTTGTTTGTTGTCTCAGTTTGCCCATCAAATTGAGGATGATAAGATGAGCTATGAGCTAACTGAGTACCGAGACAATAAAATAATTTTGTCCAAAAATTTCCAGCGAAAATGGGATCTCTGTCACTTACAATAATCTTTGGGTTTCCATGTAGATTTTTAATTGTTTCCATAAATGCAGTAGAAACTGTACTAGCTTTAAATGGATGTGATAATGCACAAAAGTGTGCATACTTGG
>APFE030068645.1:0-23837 GCA_000404065.3 Pinus taeda
ATTTATACATGCTGAAGCATCCAATACCATGGACCGAAAACCATCGCGTCCAAAACCATGGACCGAAAACCATCACGTACAAAAAACATGTGCGAAAATCATGCACAAAACCATAGGTGGGTTTGCCCAACCTAACATAGGGTTCAAAACCAAAATTTTTCGGGGCACTGCCCCGGACCCCATAAAGTGGGGTTATGGGTACCCCTCAAACCCCCTGTTAACTATGTGGAAAGAATATAACACAACCCAACACCAAGGCTTCACAGTCGACCATGCCTCTCATCACTGCTATCCACAAACTAAGTACAATGTATTCCATTGGCATGAGGGCTTCTGTGCTGTAGACTAACCTGAACGGTGTCTTCCCTATCAATTTTTTGCATGTGGTTTTGTATGCCCATAACATGGCAGGTATGCATAAATCCAAATTGGTTTGTTGTGCGTTACATACTTTGGTTAACAGAGTCTCCAGAATCTTGTTGAATTCTTCTACGGTCTCGTTCTCTTGTAGATGGTACGGCGTGCTTTGCTGATGATATACCTGGAATTATTCAGTAAGTGTGCTGATAGTTTCATTTAGGAAGTGTGTTCCACAGTCACTCATTAGAATTTTCGGGCATCCAAACTACGTCAAGACGCTGTCAAATAAAAATTCTGCAACTGTAGAAGCCATGCAGTCCTTAATCGGTTGTGCTTCTACCCATCTAGTTCAATTTTTTTGTCGCAGTGATGATATAGCGTGCACCTGTCTTCCCTTGAGGGGTGATAGGCCCCACAAAATATATGGCCCATTTTTCGAATGGCTGCAGCGTCATCTGTGGATTGAGTGGCATCTCATCCCTTCACGATGGTTTCCTAGTCTGCTGACATACGTCACAGGCCCGACAATACGCTTTTGAGTCTTGATGTAGGGTTGGCCACTATAGTCCGGCGTGAAGAATCTTCTATGTTGCCGCCCATCCCGCATAATGTCCTCCTGCAACCCCCCCATGTGCTTCTGCGAGGATCTGTTCTTGCTCAAGTTTAGGTATGTATCTTCGCAATATTTCGTCATTTCCGATGTTGTAGAGGTGTCATGCAATAACAATAAAATCCACCGTGCATACCACCAATTATTTCTTCTACTAAACTGAATATCCCTACAACATGGTCCCTGTGGTTAAGAAGTGGATTATATCCTTGAAGTGGCCATCCACGACATGCACTGCATAGAGCTGTGTATTAGGTATTCCTTCCTCCAAATTGTTTGGCTCCTCACCATTCTCAATTCGAGACAGGTGATCTAGGCCTGCGTTTAGGTATCCTGGCTTTATGATGACCTCAAAACCATATTCTTGAAATAGTAACAACCATCTACAAATGCGCCCCCCCAAAACAGGCTTGTTCACCAGGTATTTCAACATGGAGTGATCAATATACATTTTAAAGTGCCCATTGAGTAGATAGTGGCGGTATTTCTGGAGCACATATACCATTGCCAACCCGTCACGCTTAGTAGTGGAGTAGCTCTTTTCTACTTTAGACAATCGTCGACTTGCGAACCCGATCGGGTGATCAATGCCTTCTGCTCCTTTCTGCATGAGTACAGTGCCCAGTGCGATACATGACGCATCAACATGTACATGAAATTCATTGTCCCATTTTGGGAAAACCAAAATGGGGGTGGATGCCATCTTTTGCTTTAGAATCTCCAGACTCTTCTTGCAGTCATCATTCCAACAATATGTAGTGTTCTTTTTCAACAACTGTTCCATTGGTGCCGTGATTTGTTCATAGCCCTTAATAGACTTTCGATAGTAGCCAATGTGTCCCAACGTGGTACAGAGTTGTTTGACACTGCGCAACACTTGTAGATTGAGTATGATAGCAAGCTTTGCAGGGTCCACCATCATGCCTTGTCTGCAGACTACATGGCCGAGCAAGTTGCCAAAAGGGACGAGGAATGTACATTTTTTGAGGTTTATCGCAATCTAGTGTCGTCGACACATATCCAACATCAATTGTAAGCTCGCTACATGTTTCTTGACTAGCCCAAATATAGTCTAATCGTCAAAATAAACCTCCAAAAACTTATGAATGAATTCCTTGAACACAGCCACCACTATGCGCGAAAATATCGATGACGCGTTCTTCAACCCGAAGGGCATAACAGTGTTTTGAAAACATCCCCATTCGGTCGCAAAGGTGGTCTTGTTCCTATCTTCTGGTGCGATCTTGATCTGATGGTACCCCGAGAACCCATCCATGAATGAGTACACTTCCTTTCCACCAACATTCTCTAGGATTTCATCTGTAAACAGGGTCAAGAACAGGCATTGAACGCATGCATCATTTAGTTTTCGGAGGTCCACACAGATTCAAATTTCACCCTTCTGTTTTTTCTCCTGCACTATCATAGGACTCACCCAGTCAAACTGTTCCACAGGTTCAATAATTCCTGCTGCAAGCATTTTGTCCAATTCTTCACAGACTTTTTCCTTATACTTTGGATTCAAATGGTAAGGCTGTTGCTTAGCTAGCTTTGCTTCCAGTTTTAGAGTAATCTTCATCATCCCCAAGTCACCGAGAATCCCCTTTAACTCTGTTATTTTGGTCGGGAATAAGTCTTGATATTCGCGCAGTAACTTGACGACCTTATCCACTGTGGCATCATCCCAATAGTCCCCCAAGGTCACGTACTTCAGCTACTCATCCGTACCAATGTTCACCTGTTTCATTTTTAGTGGCACTGTGATGTTGGGGTCCTCGATCGACAGTCCTCGAATTTTATGTCTCCCTTCTATTTCTGGAATGTTAATGTTTCAGGGGTCATCATCATCATCCTCCACTTGCATGATGTAACATTCTAGGGCATGGCTCAACTGATGTGACCATTCTAGATGAACTATTTCTTCTGGTTCCTGTGGTATTTTGAAGATAGCGGCTTTCACAATTTGCAGAGCATCGTCAACAGTATCCATCCATTGGTCTTCAAATAAGAATGTTAATAAAAACCCTTCACGCAAGATATCCCATTTTCCCGTACCATGTCGGAGTTATGTCTCATTATACTAGTTTCTAGGGATGACATCCAAGGTATGATAAAATAAGTGTACCCATTTAGGCTGGGGCTCTTCGCCATAGGCTTTGGTCCATTTTGCAAGGTGTATGCACGAGTTATCACATCCATCATATTTCTCGGTTATTCGTAGTTCCCACTTCCCAAACCTTAGCTGCATCATCCTTCTGCAATCACGCTAGTTTTCAAAATTTCCTTCATGTGTTCCCCACCAACGCAGAGGTGTTGTTCGCAACACCCACTTTAATGCATCGAACCTCTGGTGCTCTAGTACTGGACTCTCAAACTTGCTCAAGAATTCATCCACCGTTGTTAGTCCATCATATGTTGGTAGATCTCGAGCCTAGGCAGTTAGTCCTATTAAAATTTAGCATCATCACTTCACTCAGCCAATTGTGCCATCGCTCATCTTCTTTGTCAGACTCCGAAAGGCAAGATTCTGCGTGCTCCCACAGGGTCCTTTCATCTACAGTCAGATTTAACCACTCTTGGTTTCACATGGTTATTTTGTAAATACAATCTAACTCCTCATCTCTTCCATTGTTGCGCACGGGTTCTGTGTAATGCTCTCCTTCAGCAAGATCCAACGAAACTATCACATATAGGAACTTTTTCTCGAAAATCATTTTCTGCTTCTTTAGGTTGATGACTCCATTCATATCCGTTTCCCAGTCTATTCCTAGTAATGTGGGGTAAGGGTTACTATCATCTACAATCTCTATTACCTCGAAATCTGTCTGTGTGCTCGCATCGTCGATATCCACTGTTACTCCTGTCAATCTTCCCATGGGCAAGACCTTTTGTTGGTTCGCAATCCATAATTGGATGGGAGACCACTATAGTGCGAGCCTGCCCATGCATTCCCAAGTCTTCTTTGGTAATACGTTCACATCTGAACCCAGGTCTAAGATTACTTGATCCATCTAATATTCGCCAATTTGCGCTATCAACCGCATTTCCCGTATGGTGCGCAGAGCATGCTTCCCCATTTTCCAAACTACGCACGACTCCCCTGACCCTGCGCACGTGTAGCGATCAGATCTTGTAGTCCTTTAACCACCTTATTGTTATGCAACAGTTTCATACATGTCTCTAAAAAGGTAGTTAGCATCAAAGGATCTAGGCTCATCTCTGGTTGATCCCTACTACCTGAAGTAGAGACCTACGTGAAGCTCTTCTTAGCTTCCATAAATATTACTTTTGCTCGGTCCAAGTCAAACTCAGGTTCCTTTGCAGGAGCCTTACGTACCCAGGTATCCTCTTCAAGCTGCTTCCCCTTATCTTCCCCTGTGGTCGTGCCACTTCCGAGCATCATGTTTACATTGGGGTCCTCTTCGCGCTGTTCAGACCTCATCATTTGGATATTTTGCATCGGAGTGGGCTGCAACACCCCTTTTTCGCGCATTTGTGCGATCAGCATTGGATAATCTATCATTTCATGATCAAACTATTCACAGTACGAGCAAGATAGTCTCATCGGGTTGGTACAATCACGAGCGTAGTGCCCCGATCCTCTGCAATTGTAACAAATTAGTTGTCCGTGGCCCCTCTCCGGCCCCATTCCCCCGTGACCTCGACCTCGCCCTTGGAAGCCACCCCGCACTATTGCTGCAGCTAGATCGAGGCCTCGCATTTCTATCTGCATTTGATAAGCTGGATTCCTATCCATAATTAGTTCATAGCTTCAACATGTTCGGACATCATGACCCACTGATCTACAGAAGTTACAATACAGTTTCTGCAGAGTCTGGGTATATTTTTGCAATAGGTGATAGTTGTCTGTTGTGTGCTTTCTTCCTACCTGACAAATTGCACACCAAAGAGTGGCAGATGCACTCGGTCTTGCTTGTGCCTCCAGTCTCAACAAAATCAATCCGCCTCCTACCAAATAGTTCACGAGTACAGGACAATGATCCTTATCGTGACCTTGGCCTTTACATTTTATACACCACACTTCTTTGTGCACCCTAGCACTTATCTCAATATCAAGAAAGGAATCTATAAAAGCCTTATGGGTTGCAGGTGATCTCTATACTGCCAACTCGATGCCATCTAATAGTTCCCATTTAAAGATATGGAACATGTTGGTGGAGCTTTCAATAGCGTGCTGGATCCATAGTCTACAGTTTTCATTTAAAACATCTCAATGCTGCCATATGAGCTCAAAAATCATTGATGTGCATATTTTTTTGGAAATCATTAATCTAATTATGTGAAGGACATTATTATTCCAGTTTCAAAAAAGAACTGAAATAGTGACTAAAGCCTTTTGATTAACTACAAATTTTAAAACTTTAGGCTGTCCCTGTAAGTCATTCATTTTGTTAAGAATTTGAAGCTTCTCAGCCAATCTTAGATTTCCAAACTCATGGAACCAATCGGCATGCTGCTTGATTAGTTCTTGATTGTTACTAGCTTCTATTTCACCAATCCTTTCGTGACTAAACACCAAAGCAAATGGATTTGGGTTTATGCTTTCTCTTAGTCTCAAAATATGAAAATCCCAAGGAAAAGCAAATGTTCTTAAGTATTGTAGTGACCTTTGGATACATTGAGACACTCTGGTAACTTGTATTTTTCTGCACACTCCTCCTTTGATTTCCCAATCTGCAAAATTTTCAAAGATCTCATATTCAGGAATAGATCAGTGATTGCATAATTCTCGTCGACTCTTTGTAAGAAGGAGGCTTCCAGTTCTTCGAAAATATCTAGAATCTTTAAAGATACTAGGAACTTTATTAATTCTTTCTTGATGGGGATTTCTTCGAGATCCAAAATCTTTGCACCTGTATAAATGCTTAGTGCAAAATCAACACTTCCAATGATCTGATAATAATTTAGAATCATGAGTGTCCAGATCATTTCTTTAGTAAACACACTGGACCATAAATCACATAAACTCCTAAAGAAGAGTTTTACTTTCATATTTGGCAAAGGGAAAACTTTTACCAAATTGTCGTCTAAGCCTAGGGAGATGCCCAAATTCTTTGATTGCCAAGCTTGGCACTTTCTTATCCACATGTTTCTTCTTAATCTCAGTCTTAAGACCTTTTTAATCTCATCTGCAACAAAACATGCATGAGTTTCAAGAATTCGAAAGCTATCTACAAGAGTGGCAAAATTATCATCCTTTGGAGTTTTGCCTGGAATTTCAAAAATTGAATATTTACAAGTTATAAACATCTTGTTCATGTCTCTAGTTAAGGAGTCTGTCAAAAAATTAGAATTGCTTGGAATCCATTCGACTTCAAAGTCGAACTGCTGAAACCAAATCTGCCAGGCTAAAATCCTGCCTTTTGCAATTTGCCTTGAAATTTTTACAGATAAGAAATATTTGAAATTTTTGGAGTCTATTCTTATTAGAAACTTGACTAGAGTGAGATATACCTCAAAACGCTGAATCCCATTAAAAATAGCCAAAGTCTCCTTTTCAGCTATGAAGTAATTCTTCTGGCTTGGTGTGAATTCTCCAGAAGCACATCCACATAGTTTATCTTCGGTGTTACCTTCACTGTCTTTTCTTTGTTCTAGAAGTAACGCTGCCCAAAAATCTAAAGAAGCATCAGTCTGTAAAATAAGTAAACCATCACCTGGTGGCCGAAGTCTCGGGAGATGCTCACATTCTTCCTTTAGTTTTTTGATTGCTTCAGTCGCTTCCTGTGACCATCCTTGGTTGGTGTGTCTTCTGATTGGGTCTGTTTTTTCTGACAAGTTTGGAATATATTTGTGAAGATAATTCAGTACTCCCAAAAATCTCTGAATTGTCTTTGTGTCCTTCAATTCATTAGGAAATTGTGTTAATTTGGTTAGCACATGGGGTTGCATCTGAATAGCACCATTAGCAACATTAATCCCCAAAAAATCAATGCTATCCTGAAACAAAGACATTTTCCTTTCTAACAGAACTATCCCATGTTGTTTTACTTCTTTAAGAAAAATCTCTAAATACTCTAGATGAGTATGTACATCTAGACTATGAATCAATATATCATCTATTTATGTCACAATAAAATCATATTTTGCAAAAATATAATCCATTCTTCTCTGGAAGAATGCAGGGGAATTTTTCAGTCCAAACGGAACAACTTTCCATTGATAAAACCCGGTTGGACAGATGAATGCAGTTTTGTGCCGGTCTTCTAGCTGGATCTGGATTTCATAATATCCTGACTTCATATCAAATTTGTTGAACACCTTACTGTGTTGAATCTTCTGCATAAATGTTTTTGGCCTTGGCAATGAATAGTTAAAATTCTGAGTTATGGCATTAAGAGGTTTATAGTTTATAACCATCCTCGGCTTACCTCTTACAATCTCAGAATGATTTCTTACTAGAAATGCAGAACAAGCGTAATGAGATTCGCTAGGCTCAATAAGCTGCATTTTTAGTAGCTCTTGAATCTAATTCTTTATTTCTGTTACACTGAAATTTGTCACCATGGCTATCTACAGTTAATATGGCTCCATCAATAGTCATATTATTCCCCTTGTCAAGCCTCAAACCTCTGCTCTTCATGTCAAACTTCAAAAAGAGAGAAAGTCACTTAAAAACATGTTTATCTCTGGGTACGCAGGTTCTCTCTACCTTGCCTGCGTGTATGCATCCCAAACACACTGTGCCTGCGTACTTGTACGCTCTGTAAGCCAAAGGATGGGTGCGTACCCCTGTAAAGGTCAAAAGGCGCGAGTTTCATCTTTAAAAAGTTACTTGTGGTCACTTCTAGAGCCTTCTAGAAGAGTGTTTGACGTGTATTGAGCGCCTCCAGATGGTTCATGCATCCCTATGATAGAGGAACTTATCCCATCAAGAGAGGAGCTACCCCATCCAAAAGAGGGAGTATCCCATTGATGTTGGAACTGAATAACTTCCTCTAGAACACTATAAATACAGGCAATGGGCCAAAGGAGGGGAGGTTGAAAGCTGAACGTTCCAAAGGGTAAATGCTGCTGGAATTAGGACTTCCATTGTTAACTTGTGAGGAGAGATTACCATCCTTTCTTGTTGCCATATTGGGAGTGGGTGAGCTTGTCAAAGTAGAGGAAATCTCTTGTTGGACCCTGGGAGGAGCTTGCACAACACCAAGGCTCAGGTTGTAATGGTTCCTTTTTTGTTTCCTTAATACAAATAAGTCCATTCTTCTCAATGATTTGTTGTTAATGAATTATTTCATGTACTCCTTGGTCTATGTGATGAATATGCTTTGTTTTATGAAATATTCAGGTGTTATGTAAATCGTTTGTCTTGTTAGTGTATGCAGGTCTTAAAGTGAAGGAGGAGCTCATCTGGATCAGCAAGGCTGGACTGCTACAACAAGCATTGGACCTAAGGTAAGATCGGAAAACACTTGGTTTCTCATAGAATAATGTATGTTTAGAGAAGGATTGCTCTTGTTTGGTTTGTTTGTCACTAGAGAGTCTTAGACTCCTAGAGAGGTTAGGTTTGTCCACAAAAATAACTCTTTCCGCATGACTAACTTGAACTTCATAAAACTAATCCCAAAAATTCAAAATATGGTTTCATTTGATGTTTTTCTTCCTTTCTCTTGTTGTAATGCAATCTATAAACTAATCACAAAAATCATATCCACTAGACTGAACCCTATTCTTAGCAAAATCATTTTGAAATAAAATATTGGCTTTCTCTAGCATAGACAAAACCATAACGCAATCTCTTTGGCCCATGAGACTCTTCACTCTATCAATGTTAGGAATGCTAGCATGACTTCCTTCAAAATTTACCTTTCAAAAGCACACAAGACGGTGAAATATAAATTTTTATAACTGGTGTTGATTCAACTAGGCATGAATCTAGGGTCTGTGAATTGGATAATGGGATGTATCCTGTCAGGTAGCTTCACAGTACTTATCAATGGATGGCATTCTTCCTTTCTCAATACTTATAGGGGATCTATCATGAATTCCCTTTTTCTCATCTCCTTTATTTGTTGATGGTGAAAGTACTCAGTAAAACTACAGATGATGTAGTAAGAAAAGGTGAGATAAAAGTGGTAAAATCAAACAATATGAAACCATTTCTCATCTTCTATTCATGAATTATGTATTTCTATTTATTTTAGGAAATAATTTATATTTTTAGACTTTAAATTTCATTATAGCTCAATTTTGTTTAGTGGTATGGTCATTAATATACAAAAATAATGCATGATCTTCACAACCTTTCGGGCAGATCCTCCTACTACATACAATATTTGATCAAATTCCAAATCACGTACATAGACAAAGTAGTTAAGTAATTAAGTTTTATAATGAAAGAAAATGATTATAAATTTGAATATTGGATTCCATTATTTAGGAAGGTGGAGAAACATATTTCAGTCTAGACCAATAAACTTATTTCCAAGGGAGATTACCTAATCATGGTGAAATCCATTCTTGAGAGTATACCAATTTATTGGACCTCCATTGCTTTGGTCCATAAAAGGGATTCTACCAAAAATTCAAAAATATAATTTTCATATTTCTTTGATCATGAATAGAAAAATCTAAGTGTTGTCCTCTTGTTTCTTAGTCAACTCTTTCTATGCTAAAATCTTTGGGTGGATAGGGAGTTATATGTATATAGTTAGCCCCTTACTAATAATCCCTCACTACTCATAATTTTTGGCATTTCTCCAACCATTTTTCTTTGTGGGGGCATACTCTAAAATCAAAATATCTCAGGTAGAAATTTATTTTGGACTGGTTTTATGATCCTTGCAAGAAATACAACAATGTTTCCTGCAATGTCTAGAGGGAATTAAACAAATATTTTCCTTTTTTTTGGAATTTGGTGGTGTGGAGGATAGGGGATGGAAGAAACATAAAGGTTAAGTAAGACCCTTTTTCCAATGCAAGCATAGAATTCATATTGTCACAAAACTCTATCCATATCCTAAGACAAGCCAAGATATATTTTCTTACTAACACAAAATCACAATATGACATTGCTCTTGGCAGTCAAGCCTGGAAGCTCGATGCATATTTTTCCCTCCCTAAAATTGAAGCTTCCAAGTAGTCATATTATGTAAAGTTCTTGGTGTCTTCACTTATCCAATTGGTTGATGACGACCTCAATCATATTATTTAGTATAAAAACACTTCCTTGAGAGAGTACACTGCAAAGATTGACTATAAAGCATATGTTGAATCCATTTTTCATCTCTTTATTTCTTATTCATATGTATAAAAGGCGTGGAGCATTCTTCTCAATAGTGTCTCCCCTTTTGCTACTCGTTAGGAAAAAATAAATTTAGAAGAATGTGTTCAAGCCTTGGGTAATAGATTCATCGATTCAATGTTATCCAAAATTTCCAACTATTTTCATTTATAACATATGGTGGGATCACAATTAGGTTATTTTCCCAAATAAACTAATTCCTCCTAATGTTACCAATAGGATTATTGAAAAAATTCGCAAAGAATTTCACTTGGAGCAAAAAAGAAAGAAAGCTAATTTTCCTATCATTTCAAATCTGGAAAAATGCATTCCTTGGGGGTTCTTCAATGGTGTGAGCACCTCCTATATATGAAGTAGGGACTATTTTATTTCTTAATGACAAAGCCATCATTATTTTATGGGATATGTTCATGGGAGGGGGACTAACACAAAGGTGGAATTCATTACACTCTGAACTCTTTTATTCATAGCTAGAAATCTCAAATTTAAAAAAATATAGATTCTTGGCAACTCTGAGCTTGTGATTCACCTGGATAATAAGAAAGTGGATGTTTATATTCTAAGTATAAATCACATCCTCAGTGGGATATCATTAAAAATTGATTTTTTTTGAATGGACATGCTTTTCCCACCTATACAAAGAACTCAACTAGTAGGAAGACAAGTTATTCAAGGAAGCTATTCAACTCCTTACAAATTATTTTGGACAATATGAGCTTTGGGACATCAAGAAATAAATGGAATGGAATTCCATTTTTAAACTTTTCAGTAAACAGTTTTTGGTTTTTCCTCTTCAAATTTTATGTGGACATGTACTATGGTAATCTATGTTTATTTTGGACAAATTATCGTTATTTTTATGCATATGCTTTCTATGAAAGATGAATCAATCCTAGCAAACCACACAACATATATTTATCTTTGAAATATAAGATTTTGTTTCTTATGAAAAAAATATTAGAATATAAAAATTACATCTATATATCTATATCTAATATATTATATATATATATATATATATATATATATAATATAACACACACAATATATAATGTTAAGTACTTTACAATAATAAAGAAAATAATATTAATTTATGGTTCAAGTAATCAAAGAAATAATAACAACACACATGTCAAAGTTTTTGTTTAGTTTTGGTTTGATATGATTATATAGTGGATAAGTTGAGTTGATTATAATATTACTTTTTATATATTAAATGGTAGATGATATACTTGAAATGGAAATATTGAATTATGAGAGAAATAGATGTAGTATTATTATTGAATTGATTATATAAAAAAAGATTGATAGTTACAACGCAGCATAGTTCCTGCCTTTACCTCTAATTAACTTATTAAGGCTGTGTAGAGTGCAGAAGAAGAACAATGAAACCTTTCTTCACACTTACGCATTTCGTGCAGTGACATATTGTCCAAAGAAACACCTAATAGAGTTTGTAATATGATGAAATTTCTCTTAACTGAAGAATTAGTGCAGATATTTATTTGATTAACACATGTCACTATTGCAAGGGCCCAACGCAAGCATGTTATCCATATCATCTATACACGTTGAGCCATCTAATGATAGAACCAATGATTACTAGTAAACATTAGTGTTCATAACATATTAAATTACATAATCTTTGTATTGATATCAGGTGATGCACAAACAATTAAAAACATTTAGTACTGGAACATGTAATAAAGGACAGCTGTGAAGGGAAACCATATATGGGAAAGTTGTTTTAAAACAAAATATTTGCAAAGATGTGAGGACATGGAACGATGGATACTCACTCTGGTGCATAGTATTTAGCATTCAATGTTGAAAAATTAATTAAGGCTTAACAATACTATTAATATCTATTCAATGAATTGATGTGTAATATGGCCATCACTCGAGTGATTAATAAAATTCACTCTCACACATTGTGTAATGATTACAAACTGTAAAAATATGAATAAAATTGTTTTTAGCGATATTATAAAATAGTCTTTTCAGCATTTATTCAGTGAATCCATGCATAATCAAAACATTGTTCTATTTCTTAGTAGCATTAAGAATATGCACATCTCCACAACCATTGTTTGTCATAGAAAATTGAAATGATGTGCAGATCTTCCTCGCACACTTATTTCAATGCACATACTTCTTCCACACAATAAAAGCTTCTTCCACACCTCCACACTCCATAATAGAACTTACATAATTCAAGTCCTAATAACATTTACTCTGACGCGTTGTGTAATGATTATTCATTGTAAACATATCAAAAGAAGATTGTATTTATTGACATTATAAAATAGCCTTTTCAGCATTTATTCGATGAATCGACACATAATCATCACATAGTTCAAGTGATTAGTAGCATTTACTACATGTAAACAACTCAAGAAGATACATAGGGCTCCATATCTAGAATCTGTTATAATAGATTGAAATGATATGCTCCACACACTTTTTTCGTAAATTTCCTCATTTGTCTATAATGTTTTGGTGAAATGTTACATATTTAATTAACCTCTCACAACACACAAGAAATGTAATCAACACATCCTTCAAGTGCTTAATATAATATTAAAATAATAATTAAGGCTTAATCCTATGATGAACCAAAGGTCTCTTCTTGGCTAATGTAAGCATTTATTTGGTGAATCGACGTGAAATCAAGACGTCATTCCAATGCTTAATAACATTAATGCATTATGTAATCATTACTAGTTAACAAATTAAGAAGATTGTATCCATTGATATTATAAAATAGTGTTTTTGGAATTTATTTAGCGAATCCACATCCAACTAGTATATGTTCTAGTAGATGTGCCGTAGAACCTTTGTTCCCTCTTTTTTTACAAATCCACATACATTATACATATCAAATTCCCATAGTGTATGTTATAGCTCCAAATCACACTATTATGGTTTGTGATGCTGCACTTATGGCCTAGGGCAACCCCTCCTTCTAGACCTGGTCCCAAATTTAAAAAACAATGTTTTATTCCCTGTACATGACATTTCCCTAAGTTAAACGCGTGTATACGTGGGTCCATATATACCCAACCCACGTATATGTATTAAAACACTTAAAAAAATATAAAAATCCTTATTTTCATGCGGAGATCGCGGGTTTTACCTGCTGATCACCTGTTAGTGCCTGTGGCCCAACTGTTCCCAACCAATTCCTAACTAAAAAAACTACTTTGGGATTGGTATAAAAAGACATCAAAGGGAAGGCCTAAAGGAGGAAGAAAGAGAGGAAAGGTTATTAAAAGTGAGATTTTCCACGTGACTGGTCTGAAGACCCTTGTGCCTTCTGCACTTCCCATTTGTACAGGAACCCTGGTTTCCTTGTGATTTGATGTTCATCCACTAGTTATGGCATCATGGAGTGAGTCTTGGAAGGAGATATGCTAGAGGCTTGAGGCGGGATGGATCCGGAAGGAAGCTTTGCTTGGAGCCTGCGGAAGGTTGTTCAGGTGATATTACTCCTTTTGTACATTCTATTTGTCTTTAATAAAGAAACATGTCTTGGTTCCCGATATGCTTCTTCTTTATGTTTATGATGTTCATGTTTGAATTTCATGTATGAATGGTTGTTTAAAGTTCATAACTAACTTCCTTTCTTTTATAACATAAAGATGATTTCTGTATAAATCTTTTTGCATATACTACTGCATTCTTTGGATTTGTTTGTTTTGCAGGAAAAAGGAGCGAAAGGGACGTGAAGAAGGGTTTGGACCCTTGAGGAACTACTCGAACGTAGGACCTGAGGTACGTCCTTCTTACTTTAGAATTAGCTTTTGATAGCATAATGGCTGTGTGAGTGCATGTTTCTTTGTTTAGACAACTTTCAGTCTGCTAGGGTTCCACCCAAAAGCCCTAGGGGATAAAATCCCTCAACAGAATTTGCAACTCAACTGGGGACAACACTCTTGTTGTTCCTAGTTTGGGTGTTTTTCAAGCCTATCAGGGCTCGGTTGCTTGTTGGTTTACTGTTACTGTCTGGTCTATTCTTGACTTCTGAGTTTTGCCAGTTTCTTCAGTTTGTTTTTTTTTTTCTTGAAATATTATATATACGCATTTTTCCTTAGTTACAGAAGCATACAAACGCTTGTTTCCTGAAGTAAACCCACTTATACGCAAGTTTCCTTTGGCACAGTCGTGTATACACGTAGTCTGCACTAAGTACAGTCGCGTATATCTTGCAACTTTTAGAATTTATAAATTTTTGTGTCTCTGAAGTTTGTTTGGTGTTTTGAGTAAGTTTGAAACAGTCATTTTTGTCAGTATCAGTTGTCTGTATTACAGCAAGCGTCTTACTCTAATTTCTCTCTAATTATAAGGAGTTTTGGTCTTGTTTTGTGTTTGCAAGTGTCATCATCTTTTTGCTAAAAGCATGCAAGATTTCTTGATTGGAATCTTGGCTACTCTGAGTTATCAGAGCAGAAAGATTGTTATCAATCTTTGTGTTCAACTTTTCTTTTTGGTGACTTTTTGTTTACTTAACGAAATCGATTTTTATGACCATCTACTTCTTTGTTTCATCAAAGTTTTCATTTGATACTTTCTTGAAATTTTCTTTTTGATCTTTTTTGGTCTTTGTTACCAAAGCTTTCCTTGGCTCAGCGGGTTCTACTGGTTACTTTGGGCAGCCTGGTGCCTTCCAAAATCCAGGCCATTCTTTTCAGCGCTTCGGGAGTGCCGCCCAGTCAGGGTGGAATCCCCAAGCTCCTCCTAGACTTCCATTTCTGGCAACATTGAACTTGCCAGACCTCACTAAGTTAACTAACGACCCAATCAAGTATAATCCGGCCTGGCCTCTGGTCCCAACTAAACTTCCTTTCGATATTCCAAAATTCGAAGGGAAGAGTGGTGAGGATCCGAGCGACCACGTAACCATGTTCCACTTATGGTGCTCATCGAACTCCCTGATCGACGACTCAGTTAGGTTGAGATTATTTCAACACACCTTGACTGGTAACGCAGCCAAGTGGTATATAGAGTTGCCTGGGGGCAGATTTACATCATTCGCCAACTTAGCCAATATTTTCTTGAACCATTTTCAGTTGCCCGTCCGGTATGATGCTAGAACCGAACTACCGGCTACTTTTCGTTAGGATAGGGAAACTCACATTTCCGATCACATTTAGGAATGGAGACGGAGAAAAAGGCTCATTAAATCTGAAATCCCTCCAGAGTACCATCTCGAGTGGTTCTTGAAGTCTTTGATACCTGAGATCTCCAAGGATGTCTCCATGTCTGGGGTCTATTCCGAGGAGCAAGCCATTTTTAGGGCCCAACAGTTAGAATTGATCTACTCTCAGTCTGGGATCCTAAAAAAGTACTTGCCAGATGCTCCTGGGTCCAAGGTTGACGTAGCTAAGCTGAAGCCAGATCCCCACATGGATGGTATTGTTGAGTTGATAGACACAAATGTGGTGAACTTGTTGAATCAACTGCAGCAGTTGTCTTTACAAACTACTTCTAACAACGAAGTCACATTGTCTAACCCTTCCACTTCCCAAACTTCTTCGATTAATGCCGTCCCATCTAATAACCCCAAAGGAAATCAAAATTCCAATGGGAAAAAGAAAGGACGAGGTAAGAAAAAGAACCAGGATGGGAAGCCTGATGCAAACAAATCCAGCAATAATGCTGGTGGAGGTAGAAATGAGTCGAAAAAGAAAGTCAAGTTTCCATGCAAGTTATGCAGTGGAGACCATCTAACTCATCTTTGCCCCAAGATTGAAGACGCTCAACGCTTGTTAGGGAAGCAAGGGACTTCTAGTTCCCAAGCTGTGTTAACTAACCCTTTTCCCCAAGGGTAGCAACTTCTTGTTGGTGCGAGTTCAGACCCTGGAACCTCCGCCTGGGGCAACCAAGAAGGGGAAAAATCATCGAAGGTTTTCATGATGGGTTCCAACGTCCATGTGGCTACTCGGTCACGTGATTACGGTGAAGCTGAAACTTCCAAGGATAAGGCTATTCTTGGAAGTACTGACCTTCATATTGAGCGACCGCCTGTCGAGACTATACCACGGATACCGAAAGGTTCCGCTAAATGCGCAACGATTAATCCTAATGATAGGGCCGCCCAGAATTACTCCATTGTGGAGGATCTGGCTCAGAGTCTGTGCACCATGTCCGCTTTAGAGGTTCTCTAGTCATGTCCGGGTCAGAGAAGTGCTTTACTTTCCGCGATTGGGGCAGTCGATCCAACTAATTCTTTAGTGCTCACTTTTGACATGTTAAATGTCAAAAAGCGACTCCCTCATCACATGGCTTTTCAAATAAAGTCTACATATCGGAAAATTAACATTTTTCGAACCGTTATTGATGAAGGAGCTTCCACGTGCGTCATGTCGATGTCATGTTGGAAGGCTATTGGATCGCCTTTGGCCGTTCCTTCACCTACCGTCTTGACTGCATTCGATGGCCATTCTCATAAGCCGCATGGGATTATCCCGGCCTTTCCTATATGTGTTGGGGGGAAGGTCGTTAATATTGAAGTAGAAGTTGTAGATGCTAACTGGATTATAATCTCCTCCTAGGAAGGAACTGGGTATATGAAATGAACGCCATTGTTTTGACTCTGTTTCATGTCATTTGCTTTCCTCATGAGGGGAAAATTGTAAAGGTTGACCAATTGGATTATTGTCCAGTTGATCCTCAAGCAACTTTTGACTCTACTGTTCCTTTAGTGGATAACCCTCATTCGCCTACTGAGAATCTAGGAGTAGGGATGTATTCCTCATTAATGGGTACTTTTGAGTTCCCCTCTCCTATCGCTAAAATAAATGCCATTTCATCATCTAGGGATTTTTCTCGAGATGGGTTCTTTTGAACTCGTTATTTTTCAGATCCCTGGACCTTTCCTTCACCTACAACCACATTAGTTGAAGGACAAAAGAATGGAATGGCATTGCCTATATCTGTAGCTGAGCTTAGATATCAGTCTATTGTGAACTCTGCAGATGACCATTCTACTCCTTTTTTCGAAGAGGAATTAGATGGCGATGTGGCCCCCGCTTGGAGCCTTGATTCTACCTCTGCTTTGGACTGCTTGGATTCAGTTTTACCATCGGAAGAAGCAATTATTGAAGCAATGATGGGTATAGATCGACCTTGGGAAGATTTACACCATTGTTCATACTTTCTTCCTCCATTGCAGGAAGTAGAATCTAGATTCTCCGAGCTCTGTTCTAGTGATGTTTGTAAGGTGTCAAACCCTTTGGCTCCAGCACATGTTCGTGCCGAAGGTAACATGTCGGTGATTTCAAAAACAATACCTATAAACATCTCTAGGGACCCTAACACGATAGAGAATCTCTTCATCAGAATTGAGTGTTCCCCTAAAGAAATTCAAATTTACACCGACCTGTTCAAATAATTTCGGGATGTATTTTCTTGGTCTTATGAGGAAATGCCTGGCATTGACCCATCTATAGTTCAACATGAGATCAAGACGTACGAAAACGTCAAACCAGTTCATCAAAGGCTTCGGCCAGTCAACCCTAGGAAAGCGGCAGCTATCAAAGCGGAGGTGGAGAAGCTGCTAAAGGCGAGTTTCATATACCCCATTCCTCTTACTGATTGGGTTTCTAATCCAGTCCCTGTAGATAAAAGGCAAGGAACAATCCGAGTATGCATCGATTTTAGGGACCTAAACAAGGCTTGTCTTAAAGATAATTACCCCATGCCATTTATTGATCAGATTATCGACGAGTGTGTGGGTAATGAGATTTTTTCCTTCATGGATGGATTCTCTGGTTATAATCAAATTTCTATCCGTCCTGAAGACCAACATAAGACAACCTTTATATGTCCCTGGGGTACCTTTTCATATAGAAAGATGCCTTTTGGTCTCAAAAATGCTGGAGCTACTTTTCAGTGGGCCATGTCATATGCTTTCCACGACATCAAGCATATCATCAAAGCGTGCTTAGATGATCTCGCTGCTCATTCTCGAAAGAGAACTGATCACCCTAGCCACCTTCAAATGGTCTTTGAACGATGTCGTTTTTATAAAATCCGGTTGAATCCCAACAAATGCGTTTTCGCGGTTACGTCTGGTCAGTTGTTAGGGTTCATTGTGTCAAATGAAGGGATTCAGGTTGATCCCTTCAAGGTTAAGGCAATAGTTCAGTTGCCTCCCCTGTCCTCAATTCGTCAACTTCAGAGTCTTCAAGGGAAGGCTAATTTCTTAAGGCGGTTTATAGCAAACTATGCTGAGATCACTAAAGGGTTCATGTGGTTGTTACGGAAAGGAGTTCCATTTGTATGGGACGACTTTGTGCAACGATCGTTTGATGCTTTGAAAAAAGCACTAGTCTCTACCCCGCTTTTGAGTCCACCGGATTATGGCAGAGACTTCCTTTTATATCTCGTGGCAGCAGAATCAACCATAGGTATGGTTCTGGCTCAGGAGGACGATGCTCTCACCGAGCTCGTGATTTATTATTTGAGATGAGGCTTAATAGGTCCTGAACTTCGCTATTCTCTGGTTGAGAAATTGGCCTTGGCAGCTGTGGATGCTGTCTAGCGGCTCTGTCATTACATCTTGCTACGCAAAAATTTTGTCTTAGTAGCGGTCAATCCATTTCAATTTGTCCTCAGTAGGCGAGTGATTGGGGGAAAATATAATAGATGGATAGTCATCTTGCAAGAATTCGATCTCGAGTTCTTGTCAGCCAAGTCTAAGAAATCCATGGTTTTCACTGAACTAATTTCTGAGCTGCCTTGTGGAGAGGATACTGTTTATGAGGAAAGTTTTCCCGATGAACATTTATTCCTCATCTCTTCACTCGACGCTTGGTATGGAGATATCATTGTCTATCTCCAGACTTCGAAGTTTCCCTCTACTTTCTCCAAGGATGAACATTGTAAATTACATCACCTGGCTAAGAACTATGTTATCATTGGTGATACCTTATACCGTCGAGGGGTTGATTCAATCCTTCGGCGCTGTTTAACCTTGGAGGAAGCAGAGTCAGTGCTTAATGATTGCCACAGTGGAGCTTGTGTTGGTCATCTATCAGGGCTTGCTACAACCCAGCGCATCTTACGTGCCGACTATTTTTGGCCTTCACTTTTTAAAGACTGTGTGGAAGTAGTCAAACATTGCCACCCTTGTCAGATCTTTACTCGAAAGATGCGTGCTCATCTAGATCCTCTTTTTCCCGTTGTCACGGTGGGTCCTTTTACTAAGTGGGGTATCGATTTTACAACTTGTAATCCGCCTTCAGCGGCGAATCACAAGTACATTATTGTGGCCGTAGACTACTTTACGAAGTGGGCCGAGGCCATGCCCACTTATAATAATGATAGTGACACGGCAACTTTGTTTCTCTTCAATCAGGTTATCTCAAGGTTCGGTGTCCCGAGAGAGATTGTCACTGATCATGGCAGTCACTTCCAGAATCAACTGATGTCTGAATTGGCTCTTAAATTAGGTTTCCGTCAAGAGCATTCGTCTCCTTATTATCCTTAGGCTAATGGACAGGTTGAGGCGGTCAATAAAACTCTTAAGACGATACTCCAACGGACAATCGACAAAAATCGGTCCAATTGGCACATCATGTTGTATTCGGCTCTTTGGGCATACCAGACCTCCGTAAAGACTGCTACTGGTTTTACGCCTTTTCAGTTGGTTTACGGGATGGAATCTATCTTTCCGATCGAATGTGAAATTCCATCTCTCAAATTAGCTATAGAGATTCTTCCAGAGACTTCGAGTCTCGAAGAATGCCTCCTTCACTTGGAACATCTCGATGAGCAGCGTCGAGATGCCGCCACAATGAATGAGGCCCATAAGAAAAGGGTAAAAATGTAGTATGATAAATCTGTCTGTCCTCAAGTCTTTTCTGAAGGCGACCTTGTCTTGGTCTATGACCAAGATAAAGATGCCTTGGGGGCAGGCAAGTTTAAGCCTATGTGGTACGGTCCTTTCAGTATTAAACGAGTTTTATACAAAGGGTCGTATGAGTTAATCGATTTTGAGGGAAACAAGCTGGCGGAGCCCCGAAACAGGCTATACCTAAAGAAGTACTTTGCTTAAGTAGAAGTTATGCAATGGATTATTTGTATATTATGTATATTTTTACATATGTCATCGAGAGTTTTGTGATGTCAACACTTTTTGGTCTGCTGTTGCAGGTGTTGATGGATGACTTGTTCTATTTTGGGTTCGCCGATGGTGCTAGTCAGCACACTCGGAATCTCGCTTCTGCAGCTTGGGTACTTTATTATCCAATTGGTCAATTGATGGTATCAAGAGGCGTATCCATTGGTCCTGCTTCGAATAAGATGGCTGGGTATACTGCCGTTATTAATTTACTATCCGAGGCAATCTCTTATGGGATCGACTCATTGGTAGTGTATCTCGATTCTCAATTGATAGTGTCCCAATTAAATAACATTTATCGAGTAAGGGGTCCATGTTTATATCACCAGTATTTAAGAGTGAGGTTGTTGCAAAGATCAATTTTTTATATTAATTATTTTCACATTCCAAGATCTCATAATTGGTTAGCTGATTCTATCGCTAATCAAGCATTAGACTGGCACATCAATCATTCATCATAAAATCAAAGCATCAAAAAGTCAAACTGTACATATATATATCATCATCATCATCATAAAAGTATCTCAAGTATACATATGTTGTCCAAAAATATACAAAATTGGGACTCAAATGCCCATAATCATGTCCGGCATATCTAATGCCCCGGCTCAGGATGAGCGGCCAAGCAGGGAACTATAGCGTTGGCTACATGACAAAAAGTGAGAACCTAGTCACGTGGCATCCCAACCACATGACGCTGCATATCCTCCGGAAGGTCCTCTATAGCAGCCATCGATACTCGACAGCTCAGTCTCGTCAGGTGTCACTGGATGTTGTGTAGAGTCCGTTCCATCTCAGCAGCCACCTCTTCGGCTCCTCGGCCGCGTCGTCTGTGTTGTGGGAGTCCATCTGGTCATACTGGCCCAATGTCTAGATCATGATCATTATATTATTCATCTGAATCTCATAAAAAAAAATATTTTTCAAAATGCATCATTATATTTGAAAAATCCAAAAAAAAAATCGTAAAATCAAAAAATCCTTACCGATCTCGCCCCACGCTGCGTCTGGCGGTAATGCTAGGTTAGGATCTCCTCGAAAGTCCAGCCCAACGTATGGGTAGTCGTCCACGGTGATGATCTGTTGATCCCACCAAGTGAAGAAATCATTGTCGAATGCAGTCCTAGGAACCTCCCCACCCCCAGACGTTTCATTAGATCAGCCCACCAGCCCATGCATGGATCGCATGGGGTGCTGATGGAAACCGCTACCTTGGGGCGGAGTGTGGGAATCCTCTCGAAGAAGAAGGTGCACAAGATAGTCCCATAGCCGAAGTTTTTGGTCTGTCCCCTCTTAATGGAAGTGAGTTGGATCTTCATGCTGGTCAGAAGAGGAGTACACCAGTCAAACACTGTGGTGAGACAATCCACTACCACACTCACGTTGAGCCATGATGCCTGATGCAGTGAGGATGATCCATTCACTCGAGCTATGGTGAACAGGATGATCCTTAGTGTTAAACTCTCCATGTGTGCAATGGAGATCTAGCTCCCAACTTTCTTGGGATGTCCTGGGCAGTATATATGTACATAGTCCTCTATGGTGAGGCTACTCCGTGTCCTGCCCCAGGACTGTACTACCTCTCCCCTTCGGGAAAGGCCCGTGATAAAATATATGTCCTCCACTTCCACTCTGAGTGGCATCTAATCAATCATGAAGGCTTCTGGCTCAACATTCCAATAGTCAATGAGCATTTCAAGCAGTCACACATTGGCTTTCATGTTCGGCAGTTTGAAGAATTTGAGCAAGCTGCATCCTCGTAAGGCATCCAAGGCTTGAGGATCATTCATAACTTCATTATCAACTACTGCATGTTCTCTTTCACGCCAAGTGATCAACATCCTGAGAAGAAATTGAAGTTTCAACCGTTAGTTTTTATTAAAATTATCTCACGACGTATACACGGGTTACTGTATACATAGTCGCGTATAGGGCCTGCGTGTACGCGGGTTTCATATTATCAACCCGTGTATACGCCGTGGCAAAATTTTGAACAATAGTTCAACGGTGAAACATCAATGGAAAACCTTAAAATTAATCACAATAAGTTGCAAGCTAAGTGTAAGGGTTACCTGGAAGATTTTGAAGATTTTGAACGGTCGAATTTGATGCACGAGAAATTTGCTCCTTTTGCTCCAAATATTTGCTCTCCAACTCAATTGGTAACAATGGTGAGTCCAAAATCCTTTTTATAAGTTTTGAAAATGCAAAATTTTTTCAAAATTTCATTTTTTTTGGTTTCATGTGACTTTTAACTTGGGAGCTTGGAGTGTCGAGAATGGTTTGATTTTCAGGAAATTTTGGACATTTTCGACTTTTTCGAGATGGTTCCATGACTGCTGACCCGTCATGGTAGGTATCATTTTTTCACTAGCATATAGGTTAGGGACATCATTTTTCTGTTGCATTATGCATACTAGCCTCCATCTATCGATACATCTGCCATAGGGTCGATCCCATCCTGTTATGGTTCGTAAGCCATCTTCACTCGCCGATTTTTTAAATCATGACACGATGGTAGAGCCATCCTTTACATGGGCATCGTAGATAGCATCTCACTGACATTTTTTCCCATGCTGCTTCAATTTGAGTAGGCTCGGGAGTCCTCTGTAGTCCCACCATGACTTATGCGTTGAAGACTCATTCTTCTTAGCTTCTTCGCTTTGTTCTGGCCTTATACCCTAGAGGCTCCTTTGTGTTGAGTTGTACTACTGCATTGCATGTTGACCATTTGCACCTTTTGGCCTAGAGCCAACTTCACTTGGACTCGTGTTTAAGCCAACTTTTGACCATGACATCTGCAAAATCAACCTTTCATATCTTTGACTTCTGCAACTTGACATTCCTTGACCCATGGAAGGAACATACCTCTGAGTGTCACTGACCAGTTTTCGCCTCCCTGCATTGAGCATAGGAATGTTCCACTCCCAAGAACTAGATCCTTTGTTTCATCGACACTCGTTCTTTCCACTATACCATAGAATTCTTTTATTGTTTTTCGAGCTTAACAAAAAAAGACAAAAAAATTAAATATTCCAAAAAGAGCGGGAACGGGACAATATTTCCATCTATTATTGGCAGCTAGAGTCAGCCGTGTCGCCCTTGAACAAAGCACTCAAAGAAAAGTCTCCTCCGCTTGGGTGGGATTTAGTTTGACTTAGGTACGCCTTAACCTTGTTATGGAATCAGTTCTCCCTTGATTGGTTATCTCTTCCAATCATATGGAGGGTTCGTTCGTGCCTCCTGCATGACGAACTTATATAGATTCATCATATGCTGCCATATAGTCACATTGAGTCATGCTTTTGTTCAAGGGAAGTTAGCCTAAGTCGGCCTCTCTGCAGTGTCTCTTGACTCATTTTTCAGTCGACCATCCTGGTTGTCAGTGTCATGTCTATCATCACATCAGTTATATTGGTCCTTTACTCGTGCCAGTTTGAGAAGGTCTCCATTGACTTCTTGCTGGCAGGTCTTGT
>APFE030068646.1:12103-37113 GCA_000404065.3 Pinus taeda
CTTTGCTTGAGGTGAAAAAGGGCTTCTTAGCTGGAGGATGATGCTGGGTCAGAGCACATGGTTGTAATCTTCTTGCTACTTTTCATCTGAATAAAGCTATTCTTGTTTCCTTCCATATCCTTGTGTACTTGTTATATATGCTTGTATATGGTTAGTGCACATCTGATCCTGCATTATTTATGAACTTAGATCCTTGTTTCTTGCATAGTAGTATGTTGCTGTGATTCTCCAGGTCCTTTTGAAGCTGAGCAGACAAAGAGCGAGTGACAAAACTCTATCAAGAAAGAGAGGGAATCGAGCACAAGACTCAGGTTGGCCCTGTTGGTTCTCCTCTCATCTATTTTCATAAAAGGAATCAATAGTAGACTTTGATTGTTTGTTTCTAAGATAGCCACCCATCTTAGTGGGAATAGCAGTGTCTGTGTGGACACTATTCCCGTATAACACTCCACTTCTGCTTTGGGTCACTTAGATACAGTTTTTCCATCTGATGAAGAAATATTTGAAGCAATGGCGATGGTAGATTGACCATTGGAAGATTTACATCATTGTTCATATTTTTGTCTTCCTTTGCATGAAGTTGAATCCGGGTCCTCCAGTCTACCTAATAGCAATGTTTGTATGATTCCTTTGGCTCCAACATAGTTATCTACTAAAGGTAATATATTGATTGCCTCAATGACTGTACCTATAAACATCTCTAGGAACAAGTTGGTGGAGCCCCTTGATGAACTCTACCTCAAGAAGTACTTTCCTTAGGTTACGGCCGAGTAAATGGATTCTTTCTATATTTTGTAGTTTTTTACATATTCTATCGAGAGTTGTTTTTGTGATATCGACACTTTTTTTATCTGATTTGGTAGCTGTTGATGGATGACTTGGTCTATTTCAGATTCACTGATGGTGCTAGTCGTCACACTCAGAATCTTGATTTAGTAGCTTGGGTGATTTATTATCCATCTGGTCAGTTGATGGTGTCAAGGGGAGTATGTATTAGTTATGCATCAAATAATATTTCTGAATATACTACCGTCATTAATTTACTATCCGAAGCTATTTCTTATGAAATTGATTCGTTGGTAGTATATCTTGACTCGCAGTTAGTAGTGTCACAATTGAATAACATTTATTAGGTTTGGGATCCTTATTTATATCACCAATTTTTGAGAGTGAAGGTGTTGCAAAGATCATTTTTTTTATTACTTATTTGCATATTCCACGATCTGAAAACTCATTAGCGGATTCTATCACTAACCAAGAATTAGATTGGCATATCATTCATTCATTAAGATAAAAACAACATCAAATCTGAACTATATATATATATATATATATATATACTAATATATATATATATATATATATATATATATCGCTTGTGTGTACATAAAGTGTTTAAAAAATAATATACAAAATTGGGATTAAATTCCCATAATCATGTCTGTTATATCTAATGACCCGAGTCAAGATGAGTGGCTAAGTAGGTAACTATTGCTTTGGCCACATGCCGAAAAAGGCAAACCCAATCACGTGGCACTCCTACCATGCAGCGCTGCATATCCTCAGGTAGATCTTCTATGGCTTCCATCAATACCTGGTGTGCCAATCTCACCATGTTTCATTGGACTGCATATAGGATCCTCTCTGTCTCTGCAGCTACCTCTTTGACACCTCTTCTGCGATGCCTGTGCCATGGAAATCCATTTGGTTGTACCAGAGCCACATTTGGAACTTGGTCATTATGTTAGTATTTTAATCCCATCAAAAATATCTTTAAGTTCATTTTCATTTTTAAAAAACATAAAAAATATTAAAGTTTGATAAAACTTAAAAAATGTTTACCTATCTCTCCCCATGTGGCATTTGGTGGCAGCACCAAGTCTGGATCTCCTCTGAAATCCATGCCAGTATAGGGATATTCATCCAGAGCAATGATTTGTTGTTCCCACCAGGAGAAGAACTCATCATCAAAAGCAGTCCTCGGCATGTCTCCGCTTCCAAGGCATTTCATCAGGTCGGCCCACCTGCCAATTTGAGGATCTCCTGGGCTACTGATAGAAACTGATACTCTGGGATGTAGCCCTAGAACCTTCTCAAAGAAGAAGGAGCACAAAATGGTCCCATATCCAAATTTTTTGGTTTGTCCTTGCTGAATGGAGGAAAACTGGCTCTTCATGTTGGTAAGAAAGGGTGTACACCAATCAAAAATTGTACTGAGACACTCCATGACCAAGCTCATGGATATTCTTGATGCTTGGTGCAATGAGGCTGATCCATTTATCCTGGATATGGTGAATAGTAAGATCCTCAGGGACAAAATCTCTACATGTTTTATTGGAATTTTGCTTCCAATTTTCTCAGGATGCCCCAGACAGTATATATGCACGTAGTCCTCCACTGAAAGACTACCTCGCATTCGGCCAATCAAATGTACAACTTCTCCTCTTCGGGAGAGACCAGTGATAAAGTAAATGTCTTATACCTCTATCCTAAAATACATTTGATCAATCATAAAAGCATCATCTTCGATACTCCAATAGTGGATTAACATTTCAAGCAAGCAGGTGTTGACCTTCATATTTGGTATTTTGAAAAATTTCAATAAACCACATCCCCTCAATGAATCTAAGGCCTGCCGATCATTCATAACTTCATTATTAATGGTAGTATGCTCCCTCTCTCTCCAGGTAATTGTCATCCTGCAAAAAAAAAAAAAGAAAAAAAAGTGTTTTCCAATTTGAACAGTCCAATTCTTTGGGGGGCAAGTTTGCTCTCGTTTTCTCCACAGCTTTTTCTCTCAAGACAAATGGTACAAATGGTGAGTCAAAAAGTCATTTTATAAGCTTTGAAAATGTTCAATTTTTTCAAAACTTGATTTTTTCGTCTCATGAATCTTTTAACTTATGAGCTTGGATTGTCAAGAATAGGTTGTTTTCTTCAGGACATTTTGGATGCTTTTTTAGAAATTTCACAATAGTTCCATGAATGTTGACCTGTCATGGAAGGTATCATTTACTCACTGGCATATAGGTTAGGGACACAAATTTTCCGTTGCATTTTGCATACTAGCCTCCATTTTTCGATACACTTGTCGTAGGGTTGATCCCATCATGTTATGGTCAGTAAACCATGTTCATTCACTGACTTTTAAAGCATGACATAATGGTAGAGCCATCATTTACATGGGCATCATAGTTAGCACCTCACTGACATTGGTTTCCCATGTTGTTTCATTGAGTAGGCTCGGGAGTCCTCTCTAGTCTTTCCATGACTTGTTCATTGAAGGCTCATTCCTCTTTGCTTCTTCGCTTCATTCTGGCCTTATACCCTAGAGGCTCATTTTTGTTGAGTTGTACTACTGCATTTCATTTTGACCATTTGTACCTTTTGGCCTTGATCCAGCTTCACTTGGACTCATGTTTAAGCTACTTTTTGACCATTTCTTCTGCAAAAATCAAGCTTACAATCCCATAGCTTCTGCAGCTTGACACACCCTCAGACCCATGGAAGGAACATCCCTTTGAGTGTCCTTGACCAGCTTCACCTCCCTACAGTAGGCATAGTAATGTTCCCATCCCAAGAACTAGATCATATATTTCACTAACACTCATTCTTTCCACTGTACTATAGCATTATTTTATTATTTTTCCAGCTTAAATAAAAAGATAGAAAAAAATTACATATGCCAAAAAGAGCAGGAACGGGACAACATTTCCATAAATTGTTGGCAGCTAGAGTGAGTTATGTCGCCCTTGAAAAAAGCACTTAAAAGAAAGTCTCTCCTCCATTTGGGCAGGATTTAGTTTGACTTAGGTATGCCTTAACCTTGTTATTGAGTCCGTTCTCCTCTGATTGGTTATCTCTTCCAATCATATGGAGAGTTTGTTCCTACCTCGCAGATGACGAACTTATACAGAGTTATCATATGTTGCCACATAGTCATCATTGAGTTGTGCTTTCTTTCAAGGGAAGTAAGCCTGAGTCAACCTCTCTACAGTGTCTCTTGACCCTTTTTTCAGTTGGCCATCACTGGTTGTCAGTTTCTTGTCTATCATCACATCAGTTATATTGGTCCTTTACTCGTGCCGGTTTGAGAAGGTCTCCATTAACTTCTTGCTGTCGAGTCATGTCCTTATCGATGACGACATATTGCTCCGAGGGCAAGCCTAGAGCACACCCTGGCCCTATTTTCGTTATCGATAGGTCACCTTATGCTCAGCATTGATCAGTATCATGGGTCTTTGACTGAGTGGTTTCTCTTTTGTTTGACATTAGTTTTCATTATCACACATTGGGATTTGTACAGTGCCTTGGCTTCCATTTGACCCTATTGGTGGATTCCTCACCTCTATGTCAACTTTCATTATTGGTTTGTTTAGAGGATTTCTATCATACACTAACTACATCTTCTGTACGATGGAAATGTGCTTCGGTCAGGTTACTACATCTTTGTTTGCCCGATTGCTTCCCCATTATTGGCCTACGGATTACACTAACGCTAGATTGATGAAGGATGCCTTAATGCCTTCCTTTTAGTGGATTTTTCCTACCAACTATGACTCATTACTCTGGGGCAAAGGTCTAGAGTCCATTTTGTAGTACCTTGGGGTTTGCAGTCATTAGTGGCAAATCCTTCACTATCGATAGTGGGAAACCATCATTATCTCCTGATTGATAGATTCTTCCAGGTGTTTGACTTCATCTCATCTATTCACACTTGTTAGATTGTACTGGGTACCTTGACTCTCATTATCATTATCGGTGAGTAGTCTCGCATTTGTTAGTTGTATACATCAATAACTAGTAATCAAATGATTTCTCACATGGTTGACTTAAAATCATTTATTCCCATTGTGTTGAAATGTACCACGGCGGTCAGTGAAGACCTCGGGTTGCATCAACATTATTTGGTTCACTTGTCAGTTGCTCCTGTTGCTATTAGTTGATAGCATTCCACATTATATGTTGTAGTCCTTCACAGCAACATGCTATATGGTGGCATCTAAGTTGCGATGGAGTATCATCCTATTCCATCACGTTCATTTAGTACTATTGGGATCAGTTTTTGACATAAGTGATCAGCTTCGTATTTTACCTTCATTGATCATCTTCTTATATGTGATATTTAGACATGTACTTGTTCGATCATGATCAGATGATCCATTATGTACTTTCAATTCCTTATACTTGTATACATAGTGGATTCGCTTGTACTTGATATGTGGACATGCTTTACTTTCTCTAAGTATGGGTATGCCTCCCTCAAACAATTGTTTCTATCTGATCTTCTTTTGCTGGCTTAGCAGGCTGAAATCTGGTGAAGTCCTTCTCAATTTTTGACAGGTTTCCTTTCCATATACTTAATACATTTCGGCCATCATGTACCCCTTCTGACCTCATATATTAGGGGGCATATATTATATCTCCAAATATCACCCTTTATATTTTTATTCTTGGTTTATGGCCTAGGGCAACCCCTCCTTCCAAACTTGGTCCAAAAATTTTAAAAATAGTGTTTTACTCCTTGTACGCTACTTTTCCCTGTGTTAAAAGCGTGTATATGCGGATCAGTCTACACCTAACCCATGTATATGTGTTAAAACAATTAAAAAAGATAAATTTCCTTAACTATGGGCGGAGATCATAGGTTTTACCTGTTAATTACCTATTAGTGCCTGTAGCCCAACTGTTCCCAACTATTTCCCAGCTAAAAAACTAATTTGGGAGAAGTATAAAAAGACTTCAATGGGGAGGCCTTAAGGAGGAGCGAAAGGATAGAATTACTATACTGAGATTATCCCCTGATCAAGTCTGAAGAATCCCTATGCTTCAAGCACTTCCCCAAGTTCAAGAAACCCTTGTTTCCTTGAGTTTTGATGTTCTCTCATATGCTTGGATATATCATGGTATTGGTTATGGAAGGAGGCTATTGAAGACTGGGACTGGACGAAACTAGAGGATGGTTCCACTTGGAGCCAGAAGAGGAAGACTTAGGTGAAATCTTTCCATGTTTTTATTATAGTTTTCTACAATAAAAAGAAATGTTGTCTTGTCCTTGATATCAAATGTGTTTATGCATCTGATGTTATTGTTATGGCTTATATATGAATGACTATTTCAATGTATAACTAACCATCTAGTTATATGATATAAAGTTGATTTCACTACAATGCTTTATCTATATGCTGGTATGTGTATTCGAATTGGCTAATTTGCAGGTTCGAAGTTGATCAGGAGTTGCAGAGGGTTTGAACCCTGGCTGGAACTACCCAAACGAAGGATATCCAAGTATGTTCATCCTCACATAGTTAGTTTGTTTAAGCATGTTGCCTGAGTTGAATGCTTGTTTCTTGTTGTAGATTAATCCCGCTCTGCTAGGGTTCTAACCAAAAGCCCTAGGGGACTTATTCCCCCAAAAATATTTAAAATCCTTCAGGATACTTAATATACACCACTTCCTCAATAATTTCATTAAGGAATGTTGTCTTTACACCCATTTGATGTATCTTCAATCCCATCTATGCTGATAGTGCTAGAATGGATTTGATTGATGAGTACCTTGCAACACGAGAAAAATGATCATCATAATCAATCCCCTCCACCTGATAAAAACCTCTGGCCACAAACTTGGCCTTGTATTGATCCACATTACCATCCACTGCTTTCTTTACCTTGTAAAGCCATTTGGAACTCACCATTGACTTGTATGTTGGTCTTGGGACCACATCCCAAACATTGTTCCTGATAATGGGTTCATATTCCTCAACCATGGGATCAACCCAAACTAGTTGTTGTACTTCTTCTTCAAAAGAGGATGCCTCATTCTCTACACATTCGCTCATTAGAACCATGTAGCTAGTGTACCTCTTAAGTGACCTCTTTTGTCTGTGTTTTGATGTAGGTGCTCCCAAATTATCTCTAGCATCATGTAATAACCTGTCAACCTTTTTGGTATGCTTTCTCCCATCTATGGAAAACTCCACATGAGTGGATCTCTCCAGTCCCTGATCCTCTACATGTGGTTTCCCCACATCATCTTAAGGTTCCTCATTTGGAGCTAGGAGCTCCTCAATTGCATGTAGCTGAAGCTCCACCTCAAAGAAACATCCCATGCCCTTTTCTTCACCGAATTTTACATCTCCGCAAACCACTTTCATCCTGTTGGTTGGCAAGTACACTCGATAGTTGTGAGGTGTATTAGTGTACGCCAAAAATATCCCCAACTCCACTGTTGGCTCAAGATGTTTTCCGTGCATCTTTGGTTACATGGTAGCAGACTGATGAACCAAAAATCCTGAAGTGTCCTACATCTAGTTTCTTCCCTCAAAAAGTCTCTTTTGGTGTACTCATCCCAAGAATTTGATGAGGGCTTATGTTCTGCGAATAAACAGTTGTGTTGCATGTTTCAACCCATAAGTGTAATGGTAAGACTTGATCATGCAACATCACCCATTCCGCTCCCACAATACTCATGTTCTTTCTTTCAACCACCCCATTTTGTTGTAGGTTATGAGGTGATATCAACTCTTATCGAATTCCTTCTAATGCACATAATATTTTGAATTCATTCGAAACATGCTCTCTACCATTATCACTCCTGAGATATTTAACTTTCCTGCCAGTATATTTCTCGACCAATTCTATAAATTCAAAAAACTTTGCAGAATTTTGATCTTTCTTTTATATGAAGAAGATCCAACACTTACAAGAAACCTCATCAACAAATATAACATAATACATGTGCTTGTCTGTGGATGTTGTCGAGAACGGTCCACACACATCTTAGTGAACTCAATCGAGGATTGCATGTGCTTAACTATATTCGTCATGAGAGGAATATTTGGTGCATTTTCTCATTATACACCCTTTGCAAGTGTCTACCTGCTCTAGTGTACCCTTAGGAAGATCAATAGAAATTTTCTATGTGATCTTCAAATCGCCATGGTGCAAGTGACCCAACCTCCTGTGCCACAAATAACTGATGTCTTGGCTTTGCACCTTCTCTTCTTTCATGCTCAAGGTAGTAGAATCTTCTACCTATAAATTTTATAGATTCTTCACTTGAACCCCTATCCTCTTGACCTATCCTCTGGCTATGTGATGAAGGGACATCTTTCCCTTACTAAATATCACATCATAGCCTATATCCTCCAACATGGAAACAAATACCAAGTTCTTCTTCAAACTAGGAACATACATAACATCTGGCAAAGTGAGGGGAGAACCCTACTCCTCTAAAAGGTAACTATACCAATCTTGGTAGCATTATACCTCCCATCATCACCCATCTCGATATGCATCCGGAGATCCTTAACCTCCAAGTTACTAAATATCTCTTTGTTACCAATCACGTGGGAAGAATTTCCACTATCTAGTTACTACACACTACCCATCATCGATGACACCATACAAGCGATGAGGGTAAAGTCTAGTTCAAATTGTGAAGCAAGAGCCTCACCTATTGCTCCTCCTAAGGGATTCTTATCAACCTTCTTGAGTAGACACTTTGTGGTGAAATTTCCCAGCTCGTGACAGTGAAAGCACTTAAATTTCGACATGTCCTTCTTCTTTCCTCCCTTACAAGAATCTGATTTGGAATGGGATGGCTTCCCCTTCCCTTTCTTTGACTTACCCACATAGGCATAATTCTCCTCATCATCATGCTTTGATGAGGATTTGTCTCTGGTGTTTCACCGAATCTCTTCATGTACCAAGTCAGACCACAACCGCTCCCACTCTGGTAGCTTCTCCCTCCTATTAACAGAGTCTTTGTAAATGTGCAAGCTCTTGGGAAGTCCTAGAAGTGCTAGGCTCACTAGATGGTCTTTGGCAACAGTAATCCTGACACTTCCAAGTTCATCTTGACATTGAGTGAACTTGGTCAAGTACTTTGAAATTGAGTCTCCCTTTTCCATCTTGATCTTTCTGAGTTTTTCCTTCACTTCCAATTTCCTATGGTCACTGTTATTTTGAAATGAGTCTATCAATCTCTTCCACATTGAAATTGGAGTGTCCTTACCGTGTAGATCCGAGACAATGTGATTTCAAACTCCTTCCAGGATAATCCTTCTCGCTTTTTCCAAAAATTTTCTCCATTCATCCACATCTTTAGCATCAAATGTTGGAGGCTTTGGAATACCATGATATATGGATTTCTTGAGGCCATTATCTTCCAAAACTACCTCCATCTTGTCCTTCCAGGCTATGTAATTTGAGTTTCCCTCTAGGGCATACTCAAGTATCAAACCATAGAATGACATATCACTGACTCTAAAGTATGAACTTGCAAATTGGATTTCACTTGCACAACAAAATTGAATTCTCCTCTTCTATATTGTCATCAACTCTGATACCATGTAGATTTTTACTTGTAGATTCAACAACTTATGTGATATGCTAAAACATAAGCCACGAATCTACTCTATTGATCAGTAAAAACAAAAATTAATCAATGAAAACAATAAGAATAAAAGGAAGAATTTCAATCACACATAACACAATATTTCTCTGGGGAAAGCAAGTATTAAAAACCATGACTATCTATATCACATTAACCAGAAGATTTGAGAAGAAAATACAATGCTTCTTCAACCCAAACAATTCTTGCAGAAGTAAAATCTATCTCTCTACCTCACAAGCCAGCTCAAGCCAACACTTAGCCAATTTTTTTGTCTGTCAAGCCCCTACTTCCTTGCACAATTGCTAGGAGAATTAACCCATATTTAATTGGGAAATTCTCCACCCATGACTATGGAATCCATCCATAGGCCCTCAACTGATTGCATGCACCATCTGTACAACTCATTTAATTATAAAACTGATAGTACATTTTCCCTCAACTCTAATCTCAACTACATCTTCATTTGAAATTTCATGCATGAGTTATCTATGAGTGAGTCTTCAGTTAACTAGTGTGGCACTGAGGATGTAATGGCTCCTGTCCCACTACTAGACCTCCTACTAGTTCCTCCAACGATTAGAACTAGTTTAACTAACTATAACTCAGTTAGATTGAGTAAATTAATTACAAATAAAAATAACTCAACCTGGTCCCCTCAAATTTATGGATCACTCTACATGACTCTAGATAGACTTCCAACTCAAATTTCCTAAGCCAAATAAGTCAATTTAACTTAGTTAAATATTACAAGTTTCTATGAGAATAGAATCTCGATTTAATTCACAATTTAATTCAAGGAAAAATTAAATTGTAATTTCTTGTTTCTATTTTTGAGACCATTTGATGTATCTTCCATCCCATTTGCACTGACAGTAATAGAATAGATTTGACTAAAGAGAACCTTGCTACTAGAGCAAAGGTCTCATCATAATCAATTACCTTCAACTAAGAGAACCCTCTGGCCAAAAATTTGGCCTTGTGTTTCTCCGCACTCCCATCTGCTGCTTGCTTTACCTTGTAAAGCCATATGGATCTCACCACTGACATGTCTACTAGTCTTGGGACCACCGACTTCTCTGCTAGTCTTGGGACCACTTCCCAAAAACAGTTTCTGATAATGGAGTCATATTCCTCAACCATCGAATCAAACCATATTGGTTGTTACTCTGCTTCCTTGAATGAGGATGGCTCAACCTCTACACTCTCACTCATCAGAGCCATGTAGCTAGTGTACCTACCTAGTGACCTCCTCTACTTTTTTTGTGATGTGGGTGCTCCCACATTATCTCTAGCATCATAAATCAATATTTTAGCCTCTATGGTGTGCTTCCTTCCATCTTTAGAAGTCCCTTCATGAGTGGGTTCTTCCACTCTCTGATCCTCTGCATGTGGTTGCTCCACATCATCCTGAGGTTCTTCCTATGGAGCTAAAATATCCTCATCTACATGTAACTGGAGCTCTGTCTCAAGGGAACAGTTCATGGCATTCTCTTCATCGAGCTTCAAATCTCTATGAACCATTGTCATCCCATTGGACGGAAGGTACATCCAATAGTTGTGAGTTGTGTTATCACAAAATCAATCTCTAAAGGGGCTGCTAATCAGATAGACTCTGTGTAACTGTTTCAGACCAATCTTTGGACTAAGGATTAGCCTCCCTAGCCTGAGAGGGCTCTCTCAAGAAAGTTATTGATTTTGATTTTTTTTTTATAAGAGGGCTAACTCTAGTAAAGTAAATTAAATAAATAGGTTGGCTGGACAGATATTACAAATACTTCCATTGGGCTTATGGAGTTGATCATATTCAATAAAATAACACTGCTCATACATAGAAGTCAGGGCAGCAATGTTTAAATACTCAAAACATCATCTCATTGAAACCTCAATTTACAAATACACACAGGAAGTCAGAGCAGCATAAGTGAATTCTGAGTGATTGTGTATTCATACAACTGTAAAAAAAAACATTAAAGACAAAACAAAACCACATATCTTGAGCATTTGAAACACTGTAAGAATCCTGAGAAGATAAACAGCAAATTATATTACCAAACTGAGTTTTTACACAAGCCAAAGCAATACTTTGTTTCTCAAAATATCCAACCCTTGTTACATAGATAATTCAACTATATATAGCAACACAACTCTAACTACTTGGAGCTTCCTCCTCCAGCATGAGGGGAGCTCGATGACTGTCACTAATGACCCTTATCTGTTTTTAACAAACTTATTTATTACAACAACCATAAACAAAAGTTCTAAAGAGTTCTAATCCAATTATAATTCTAATTCTATCTCCTTCGTAGAAAGATTCCTCCTTGCAGCTTTGACACCTGGTTTTCTTTGCATTTGGCTGAGATGGCATGGGATGAGCAATTAATGTTCCATGTTTTCTTTGGATGCTGAAGACTTTGATCCGCTCCACATTGGCTGAGGATATCCCTAAACTTTCGGTTATGGTCCTCCATTACTTGGCATCACCGAATATGCAGCAGTAGGTCTTTTAATTCTTTAATAACTGGATAATATATGGTATTACCACATTCCTGATATGATGGAGGCTATTTTGATGTACAGGTGTGCCAACCAAAACTTTTCGTATGCAACTCCCTTTAAACCCTAATCACCGAGAATAAAGTGGCTTTATGACCAAAAATTCAAAACTTTAGCTTGAAACATTTTACCTTTTACTAAAGGTACACCTGGCATATGTTGAATGGATGTGGCAGCTCCCTTTGATCCCTTTCATGTCACCTAAGGTGTTTTCTTTACCAATTTCTGAATATTTCATCAAACTGTTTGCTTATGTTTTTTTTTTTTAAAGCAACACCTACAGCAGTTTCGCAGCGCGCTGCGAAACTGCAAAATTGTTTTAAACAATTTCAATTTTCTCTGTGACTTTAACTGCTCTGCCACCTGATTTCAAAATTCCTTTTACCTTGGATATATATATAGCCGAGGTTACATGCCTTCAAAATAATGAAATTAAGCAAAATCTTCAAAACTTTAGAACAACCCCTTACTTAGAATCAGCAATTTCATTTAGCAGCTAATTTATTTAGCTGTGCCTTCAAATTTGCAACTTCCTTTTCCATGGCTTTGATTTCAGCTTTGGCCCTCTTCATCTTAGCCATTTCACTTTCAGTTGCCTCCAACTGGTCCTTTGTAGATATAATATTTCCTCCTTGGGAAATGATGTCTTTTCTGTTTGAACCTTTTTTCTTGATTTCCTTTGCCTCCTCTGTTCTGGGCAGTTTCTCTGCTTCCCTTGCTTGCTTTCTTGTAAGAGACTTTTTCTTTACTTCCTTTGCCTCCTCTGTTCTGTGTAGCTTTTCAGCTTCCTTTGCTTGGTTTCTTGTAAGAAGTTTTTCCTTTATTTCCTTTGCTTCCTCTGTTCTGGGCAGTTGCTTAGCTTCCCTTACTTGATTTCTTGTGAGGGGTCTCCGTGGTTTGAAAATGAACTCCTCACCTGGTTCGTTAAACCTCAGTCTTTTTGCAGCTTTAGATTTCTTAGTGCTTTCCGGTGTTGACTGTGTCAAGTCAATGTGCATTGGTTCTATGTGTGTCAGCCCAGCTTGAACAAACTCAATAGCTTCCAGCAAATCATTCAAGCTGGCCTTTGATACCGGACTTTCCTCAACAGCCACTGCTTTGCCTTTTTCTTTGATCATTTGACTCCTTGTTCTCACCCTTGACATTTTTTCAGATTCTTTTGGCCCAGGTACAGTCTTCTTATGCTGGGCTTCTCCTTTTGCTGATGGCTGAGGCTGCTCTTTACTAACCAGTGACTTGACTGACTTTCTTAACTCTGATTTTACCCTCCTTCTATCCTTAGCTTCCTTCTGAAGCTCAGCAATCGTGGGCTCTTTAACTGACTCTTCAACTGACTGTTCTTTTTCTTTAACGGGTCGTGGAGTTAGTCCTGTTTTAATTTGAAAACCCGCCATGAAAATGAACGAGTCCCAATCCCTGCCTATTTTCTGAAGACCACTCAAAACTAACAACTTGACCAGACCGTGGTGAAACAGAGATGTTTCACAGTCATCCTTTCTTAACTGCACCTTGTCACACATTTTGCTCAGACTTCGAAACAAGTAGAAGGGGATGTCTATGGATGCTTTACCAGTAAAATGTAGCAGCAACTTGAAGTGGTAGGAATAGACTTTATTATATCTTCCCTCACAAGTTAGGTACTTCTGAATACAGGTGAGAAGCAAGGCATAATGCTCCTTAATATAGTTTCTAGGTACATCCTTGGTCAGGTCCTCATTCACATACGCCTCTTTCAGGAATTCTTTGCATGGACTCATATCAAACTTGAAATTCTTAAACCATTCTTGTCCCCCTCTCGGAATCTCAGTTACTGCAGCTATTTCCTCTGGAGACACTTTAACTTCTAACATAGCTATTTTAGAATTCAAACCGGTGAAGTTTAAAGCAAAATCCTTTGTTACCTGAGCATGGCCACCCTGTAGTTTCTGGCAGAAATTCCAACAGCCGGCATCCTGGAAGGCTTTCTTCACACCCTCATCTCTTAATGTTAAGTCCAAACCTTCAGGCTCTGTTCTCTGACATTTTCCGGACCAGTGTCCTCTCTTCTCCATCTCACCTTTGAAACTTTTGCATAGACAGTGAAAAACAACTTCAACTAGAACAATAATTCAATCCTTTCTTCCTTTTGGCTCAGCCTCGCTTGAAACAGGCTCTCTTGAAAACAGCTTCACTTGCAAACTCACATATAATCATCACACGGGCTGGTCACTTATGCACATTCACAAACATCACAAAGATATATGCATAGTAAAACTCATTTGGATTGATACTGATGCGCATGTCTGCAAATCTATTAGTGGAGTGACGGTTAATGAGCATTTGGGAGGTACGAAAAACTGACATGAGAGGACGGGAATGGTGAGTCATTAACGGACTTGACCTTTTTGGAAATATTCGCTGCAAAACGCACGAATCTGCGATTTCGCAGCGCGTTTAATTTTGAATTGTCATAATGCGCTGCGAAACGGCTTGATGGTGATGCTGCAAAATGGCTGAACAATGATTATGCAGCGAAACGGACCAATAAGAGACTGCGCTGCGAGATTGGGGAAAGGATTGATGACATGGATTAGACAAGACATGTCTTATGGAAGCATAATGGTGGAGGATGACCGATAGGATTAGAATACGCTTCACATCAAACCTCTTTAAAGCTTCAACCCTAAGTAAGAAACATAGACTAAAAACAATTTAAGACCAATTTTTAGGCATTGGACTTTGGGAAAAGGGTTATATACAAATGTTTACAGTTCTAAGTGATAACACTTCCCATGCAAAACAACATTACCATGAAAAAAAGGCAAGCTACACAAGAATGTATTATACTCCCAGGTATTCTTACTTCAATGGTCAGTGCTTTACTTGTCACAATTTTGGTCATAAAGTAGTCCATTGTCTTTCTTATAAAACAATTATGACTAGGGAAGCAAGAAAGCAACAGAATGCAATCAAAACAAAGAAATATTCTTATAATGTTTTCTCACCTCTTCACAATGAACAGGAGACAATACCACCCAAGATATGGAAAAAGAAAATTATTGCCTCTGAAAAATGTAGTTTAGCATTATCTGCGAGAAATCAAGAGAATCTATGGTACACTGACACGGGATGTTCAAAGCATATGACATGTGAGAGTGATAAGTTTGTTTTTTTAAATGAAATTAAGAAAGAAAATAATGTGACTTTTGGTAATAACTCACCTACTGCTATCAAAGGGAAAGGATCTGTGATTTTAAATAAAAAGGTCAAGGTTGGGAATGTATTATTTGTTGATGGGTTACAACATAACTTGTTAATTGTTAGCCAAATGTGTGATCAAGGGCATGAAGTTATTTTCAATCAAAGAATTGTGTGGTAATAAATCTGGATACAGGTAAGATCATAATCAAGGGAACGAGAACTACAAGGAAATTTTATTTTCTAGAGGGTGGAAAAGAGCACTATTATTTGAGCAATAGTGAAGAAATTTGGCTTTGGCACAAAAGGTTGGGGCACCTCAGCTTTTCTCAATTATACAAATCAAGGAGGATTGGAGCAGTTTGTGACTTGCCCAACATTTCTCCACCTGAAAATAGCATTTGCAAATCATGTAAATTTGGTAAGTAATCCAAAGTTCAGTTTAAAGATAAAGAAGGTACTTCAAGTAAACCCCTTGAACTTGTTCACACTGATTTATGTCGTCGTGTGTGAAAAAATTCTCCTCGTGGTGAACAATACTTCATATTATTCATTGATGGCTTTACAAGAATGTGTTGGATTGATTTGCAAAAGTATAAAAATGAGGAATTTGATAAGTTTAAAGTATTCAAGAATTTCGTAGAAAATAAATTAGATCTAAAAATCAAATGTCTTAGATCTAGTAGAGGATGAGAGTTTATATCAGATGATTTTTTCAATTTTTCTGAACAACACGACATCAAAAGACAATTTTCCATAGCTAAAACTCCTCAAGAAAATTTAGTGGTAGAAAGAAGGAAATGAAAATACGAGAATGGCAGAAAACACCCCATCAAGATATGTTCAGAAAATTCATCTTGAATCTCAAATTCTAGGTGATAAGGAAGCGGGAATGCAAACTAGAATATTTTTTGTTGGATCATCTAGTCACTTAGACTTATTATCCATAATTGAAACTCAAAATGTGAATCAAGAAAGAAAATATGAATGTTACGTTACGGAAATGCATGAAGAACTTGGTCAAATAGAACAGAACAATACAAGGTAACTGGTACCGAGGCCTTATAATAAAAATGTAATTGGGACAAAAAGGGTGTTTAAAAACACGATGAATGAAAATGGAGAAGTAATTCAAAACAAACCAAGACTTGTATGCAAAGGTTATGCTCAACATGAAGGAATAGACTTTGAAGAGACATTTCCACCTATAGGTAGACTTGAAGCCATAAGAATGTTTCTTGTATTTCCAGCTTTTGTAACTTTAAAGTATATCAAATGGATGTTAAATATGAATATTTAAATGGGGACCTAGAAGAAGAAGTTTGTATTGAACAACCTAAAGGATTCATACTTTGAAATGATAAAAAAAATTGTTTGAAAACTTAAGAAGGCATTATATGGGTTAAAACATACTCTTCATTCATGGTATTATCATCTTGACGGATATCTTCAACAACAAGGGTTCAAGAAAGGATCTGCAGACAACAATTTATATATCAAATATGACAAGGACAAATGTTTGGTGGTAATGGTTTATGTTTATAACATCATATTTGGAATTAATATTGAATCTATGAGTCAAGGATTTGCTTCAGCAGTGCAGCAAGAATTTGAATTGTCATTACTTGGTGAGCTCACATATGTTCTTGGTCTTCAAGTTCAACAAACTAAAGATGGTATATTTCTTTCTCAAACCAAGTATCTCAAGAAGATTATGAAGAAGTATGGAATGGAAGATTGTAAACCTGTATTCAAACCAATGGAAACAGGATGCAATCTCATTCAAAATGATGATTCTCCTTCAATTAATCAACCCGAATATAGATCTATGATCGGCAACTTGCTTTACCTTACTAGTACAAGACCAGACATTATGTATATTGTTGGGATAGTTGGACGATTCCAAGGAAATCCATCTCAAAGCAGTCAAGAGAGTATTCAATTATCTTCAAGGCACTCAATATTTTGGTCTATGGTATCCCAAAAACACAAATTTTACACTTCATGCTTACACGGATGCAAATTAGGCAGGTAATGTCGATGGCCGCAAAAGTACTAATGGAGGAGAATTCTATTTGGGACCTCGCTTATTTTCTTGGTTTAGTAAGAAACAAATTTATATTTCCTTATCGACTACTGGAGTAGAATATTTGTTGTTGCCTCTTGTACTCAACTTCTATGGATGATTTGCAGGACATTCAAGTCACTTATCCTCAACCTGTGCCTATTCTATGTGACAACACTAGTGCCATAAGTATCTCTAAAATCCCTGTCACGCACTCAAAAACCAAGCACATTCCAATCAAATACCATTTTTTGGGAGAGCGAGTGCTTGAACAAAAGCTCAAATTGGAATATGTTATTCAAAGGAACAAGTTGCAAACTTATTTACCAAGCTACTTCCACGTGATTCCTTTGAACATCTCAGACAAAAATTAGGAATGGTTCCTGCCTTTGTACTTGTATTGTCCTATCAGGCATGTCACGTTCAAGGGGAGTTGTGGCTATAAACTCCTACATGTTACTTTCTTTACGCAGATGGTATGAAAGACAGTCGCGTATATACGCGGTTATTGAACTAGACAACCATGTATACCTCTCAGTAACAAATTCAGGGGGAGATTCCTATATGCTTTCTTCATTTCCTTATTGAATTAATGGTGAAAATTTTGCACAGGTTCAGGGGGAGCATCTGTTATGCTTTTAATAACTCATTGTTGGCATTATGGTTTCTTAAGCATTTCTTATTGCATGATGGTTTAGAAAAATTGTGCTTAAGACATTAATAAATATTATTTACTATCACTTGTTTGTCACTTAGATATATGTTGTGTTCTCAAATGAAGGACCTGGAGACTTGGTTTTTTACTCTTAATACATGTATGACTAGAACATCTTAGAATTCCATTTGTTTCTAGATACAAATGATGAATGAAGAAAGCTTGAAGGAAAAGTTAAATATAATATGTTGATTTTTCACAGAAACTATTATCCGTCACTTAGAAGAATTATGAAAATGAGAACTGAATCATAGACAATATGCTACTTAACACGGAAACTACTATCTGTGACCCTTAGAGAAGTTAAAGATAATATGTTGGTCTTTCACAGAAACTATTATCAATAACTTAGAAAGAAGGTGGAAACTTCAAGTATAGGAGCGTTCTTTAAGGAATTTTAACTTTAACTACATAAGAAAATAAAGACCTACAGCTTCATTACAATACTTGAAAGAAGAAAACATAAGATGACACATAACAGAGAGGTTTACAAAATTAAACCTGACAATTCATGGAAACTTCTGATTCTTTCATTAATCAACAATTATATCAGGAATACAGTGGCCTAGTCTCTAGGTTCTCCAAAGTTCGAACCCTTTCTTAGTAAATTTTTCTCTTTTTATACATTGTCGAATAGTTGTTGGTTTCTGAAACTACACCTAACTGCTTTTCTAACTATATGAAGTAAAAACTATTACAGAATTTTACAGATGGTAAAAAACACCTCAAAGAACATGAAATAACAAAAACATAACTGGATTTAGAAGGGGATGATAACTGTTGGCTTGCTATGTTGATCCACTGTCGAATTCCTCTGTAAATTCCCTAATGATGCTTAATTTGCTTTAGGTGTAATGAAATACGTTTAGTTTGTGTAATCCTAGGCTTACATGGGCATTCTGATTGGCCAAAATGCAAAGAAACATATCGAATTGTCTTCCTCTTCAGCTTCAGCTCTAACCCTGATTTTCCACTTTACACAACAAAATTAATGCGAATATTTGATTAATAAGGAACTCAAAAGAGTTAATCATGCTTTATAAACCTGTCAAATCCACTCGTTCAGTGCTCCATTGACTTCCATCGCAAATCGCAATCGACCCGATAATCACTGTAAAACTTAACTTACACACCCTTAGGCCATATAACTATGGAAGTGTTGGACTTATGTGTAAATCCTTTATATTTTTGTTTTTCTATTATAAACCTTTTATAATGAAAATATATTATAAAACATGCTTTTTTCGCTTTCAATACTGGCTCTGCACAATTTTCAAGGTATACCTTTCCACCGATACATCCCACTGTAGATCTGCGCTTTTCAGATCATACGGTCTATAAAGGTTTCGGGTGGGACATAAGCCTGGAGAATACCCACCCGAAATGGGTGATTTCCTCTCTCCAACTAGCTGCTACGTGTTGAATGATAAATGGGATCGGGTGAGTTCCAATAAAAACCATTTACCATTTTTGCTCCGCCTGAAAACCTGCCTTATAACCTGAAATCTGCCTTTTTGTACACCTTGCGGACCTGCCGAACTTATATAACATAATATATATCAACTATCGGATCCGGCCCATCGCAAATCGCAATCAGCATGCCATATACATATATATATAAAGTGTTATGCGATGATCGCGGACCCGCGGGCTTATAAATCATAATATGTATATGCTTCGGGTCCGGCCTTTCTATTATAACCCTTTGCAACATAATACATATGAAACTACGTAAACAAAAATATATATGGAGGGCTTTTAATATAGCAGACTTGTTGAACTTTACAAGAAAACATATATATATTTTGGGTCCGCTATCGTGAATCACGATCGGCAAAAGAACTAACATATATGCATAAAGGCATTGCGGACCCGCCGGAGCTATTAAACACATTATATATACATTCGGGTCCGGACCTTATGCAGATCGCAATTCGGTGAGATCGCATATAAGCACTCTGTGTTATTTCGGACCCGCTGAAACTTTGCAACGTAATACATATATGTGTCGGGTCCAGCCTGCGATCGGGAATCGCAATCGGTGCTATCATCGGAACCAGTGATATATATCATTGTGGACCCGCAAAACTCTATAAAACATAACTTATAGTATTTCGGGTCCGAATTTAACCCTTTTAACACTTGTTTCTTTTGCACCTTTGATATATTACTTTGTTTCTTTTGTGCTTTGATTCCGATATACAATTTTCTACATCTCCCTCTTGCCTTATCTTTTTTAAAATTATTTTTCAAATGATTTTTTGAATGAAACAAAAAGATACATGTTACAACATCTAGCCCACCTAGGGATAGTGCTTTTGCCACAGAAGCACTAAGAACCGCAAATTAGTGCCTTCACTTTGGGCATGGAGTCATATATTGTTTTGCATAAACTGAAATGCTATGGCATTTGTACACTGATTTCACTCTGTTATATACAATGAAATGACGCTTATTCTTTAAAACTGGAAGTAGTGCTTTAAGTATTGCCCATTAACAAGCAGTTGTATAGTTTCACCATCAAGATTCTCATGGATGAAGGTATTATTGGATCTCACTTCAGGAATTCTAAAAGGACCATACCAGAGAGGATCAAACTTCGCATGTTTACCCTTATCTTCTCTTCTAGTATCCCTTCTCAATACTAAATCTGCAACTTTAAAATCAATTTCCTTGGCTTTCCTATCAAAAATATTTTTCATCTTGGATTGATACATAATCAAGTTGTCTCTTACCTTATCCTTGTTCTCGCTTAACTCCACCACTTTGTTCATTCTTCTTATCAAAGCATTTGGTTCTTCTTTTGCCTCTTGAATCATTGCAAGCACTGGCTTTACAAGTTGACTTGGAAATAGGGCCTGAGTTCCATATATTAATTCAAAAGGTGATTTCCCTGTAAATCTTCTTGTAGTTACTCTAGCAGCCCACAAAGCAAACTTTAACTTAGAATCCCAATCTCTTTGATTTTCTGCAATGATTTTCTTAAGGATCTTCATCAAAGTTTTGTTAGTAGATTCAACTAATCCATTTCCCTGAGGATGTTAAGCTGTTGAATGGGACAAAATAACATTATACTTGTGACAAAAAGTAATGAACTTACTTGAGTTGAAGACTTTAGCATTGTCTGTTATAATTTTAACGAGGCATCCAAATTTGCTGAAAATATTTTCTTCCAGGAACTTCATTACTATCTGATCATTTTCTCTCTTAGTAGGAATTGCCTCTACCCATTTGGTGGAGTAATCAGTTGTTGTGAGAACCCACTTGTGTTGTCTGCTTGAAGGTGGATTGATTTCTCCAATAAATTCCAATCCCCATTGTCTAAATGGCTCCTCTATGAAAATTGGAATCAAAGGTAAAGGGGCTAACCTCTTTTTCTCAGCAAAAAGCTGGCATTTCTAACAACTTCTAACAAACTTATATGTATCACCAAATAAAGTAGGCCAATAAAGTCTTGCCTGAAGGATCTTATGTGCAGTTACTTTCCAACTGTAATGTCCTCCACAAAACCCCTCATGACAATCTTTGATTGTTTCTGTAAATTCATCTTCTGCTAAACATAGCAATAAAATTCCAGCATGATCCTTCCAGTACAATCTGCCTTCCACAATCACATATGGTTGTGCCTTGATCTTTAGTTCCCTATAATTTGCTCTATCTAAGGATTGAGGACAAGAAAGAAAGCACAAATAATGAATTATATGCCTACACCATTCTGAACACAAAAATTTATACCTGATCTTCATACCTGGATCTTGCTCTCCTTCACTTTATTTGGCTGCTTTTTCATCCACAAGTGCCAACAAGTTAATTCCCAATGCCTGAAAGTTTGATTCTGTTAACATTTTTTCCAATCCTTGTCCCTTCACCAACTTTGTGGGTTTTATGTCCAAAACATATTATTGGATCTTGGCAATCCACTTTCCTCTTCTTCTTTCTACATCTCCCTATAATAATACATCTTTCACTGCATCATTTGGCACATGAACAATCATTTGGGATTGTAGCACAAAAGTTCTAAAAGCTTTCAAGGCTTTTCCCAAAGCATACACCTATTTCTCAAGAATATTATATTTCATCTCAGAATCCCCAAGAATCTTACTAAAGAATGCAACTGGTTGTTGTCTCTCTTCATCATTCTTCTACAGTAAGACAACAGATATTGAACTTGATGATGCAAATGAAAAAACTTGAAAAGGATTTTGGTAATCAGGACGGATTAAGACTGGAGCTGTTTGTAATGCCTCTTTAATCCTGGAAAATGATTCTCTAGCTTCTTTGATCCAACTCACTTCATTCTCCTTCTTTAGCATATTAGTAATTTCTTTTAAAAATTTTGCATAGTTGGATACAAATCTTCTCAGGAAGTTTATCTTTCCCAAAAACTTTTGAATATCCTTTTTACTCATAGGCAATGGTATTTTTTGCACAGCTTGTACTATGGCTAGATGTATTTTCACTCCTTCTCTAGAAACAATGTGTCTCAATAGTTTTCCTTCTTCCAGGGCAAAAATAGATTTCTTGGGATTTAAGAAAAGTCCAAATCTTCTACATTTATCAAAATTCCTTCTCAAATGATCCAAATTTTCTTCAGCAGACTTTGAGAAAGTAGTAATATCATCTAAATATATTACTACAAACTTATCTCCAACAAAAGAAATGTCCATATCCCTTTGAAATGTAGCACCTGCATTCATCAATCCGAAAGGCATTTTGGCATACATAAATGTTACCCAGGGAGTTGTGAACGTTGTTTTCTTCTAATCCTCCTTATCCACAGCCACCTGGTTATAACAAGAAAACCCATCTTTAGCATTGACATTCTAAAATATCCCATTACCTTTTGCAGCACATGATCCATCTTAAAAAAAGGATAGTTATATTTCAAAGAAGCCCTGTTGATATTTTTGAAGTCCACACAAAACCTTATTTCTCCATTTTTCTTTCTCACGGGTACTAAATTAGCCACCCAATCAGAATACCTGAGTGGGACTATTATTTTGGCATCAAGCAACTTCTTGACCTCCTTTTCAATTGATGGTAGAAGAAGAGGATTTATCTGTCTAAGCTTCTGTTTGTAGGGTTTAACCCCCTCCTTCAAAGGAATCTTATGTTTAATAATATTTACATGTTTTGAGATCTTCATAGGACCATGCAAAGACATCAATATAATTCTTGAAAAGTTTAATATATCTTTCTTGAAAATTAGGTGTAACTCTAGCATATAATTTGACTAACCTGGGATTCTCCTGAGTTCCAATGTTGTGATCCTGAATATGTTCATCCTGTGATATTTTCCTTGAGTCCATAGCCACATCATTGGAATTAAAAATCCTTTCAAGAGGAACAAGTCCCTTTGGCATAATATTATCTTTCAATTGAAAGATCTTTTGATTTGCTATTGAATCTTTTCAACCTCCGGCTTCTGCAATCTCTATTGTCTCTTCTTCATCCTGATCAATTTTTGTGCCCTTGAACTCTTCAACCATAATCAAAAACTCCTTAATCTGTTGGTCATCTTCAAAAACTTTCTAGTTCTTAACATTATCAGGAACAAAAGGTCTGTGTCTCATTTCTACCTCATATCTTAGTCTTGGATTAATAGGAGGCTTGAAAGTACTAGCAGCCACAGATAATGAATCTGCCAATCTATTCTCATCTCTTTGAATTAATTGAATGTTAAAAGCTTCAAAGAAGTTTTCAATCAAATCCCATACTTAATTTCTGTATGCCTAGAGCCTAGGATGCTTTGTTTGGCAGTGATCTTTTATCTGCTTAATAATTAGCTCCGAATCTCCAAAAGTAGAAATTGACTTGACTCCCATCTGTTTGGGTTTTTGTAGAGAAATAATCAAGGACTCATATTCTGCCACATTGTTAGTTGCCTCAAATCTAATTTAAAAGACAAAGGGAACATATTACCTCCAGGTGCAATTAGAAGAAAACTAGCACCTATTCTTTCCTTGGAATAAGCTCCATCAAAGAAACATTTCCACACTTCTTCCGTTTGCAACTCTGTAATTACATTGGCTGAAGCAAGTTGCTTCTGATTATCTTCAGTCAGCTCTGCATTATCATTCAGTGTGAAACAAGAAAATTCATCCTTCTCCTGACTATATACAGGTGAATTGCTTGCTCCATTTTTCGTAATTGTTTTTACAAACCTAGTTTCTTTGTACAATCTCCTATCCTCCCCACCAAAAGTCAGTATAACGGCATTTGTAAAATCTAGTTTCAGAGCACCTCCCAATTTAGCCCCCCGGGACCTAGATAGAAGCATTCCAAATCTAGCAGGAATATCTGCTACTACAACACCCATGACCAACCTTCTAGCTAGAATTTGGGCTAATGACACTGCCAGATCCTTAATAACACCCAGACACTTGACCTTGTTTGAATCAAAAGAATACAAATCCCTATAAGGTTTGTTCATTTGTAGATTTAGTTGCTTCATCATTGACAGAGGCATAAGATTATGTGAAGCTCCCGAATCAAACATACAATTATGTAGGAGGAAATCATGAACCACTAGGGAAATATAAAAAGGAGGTATTGAAGAATCTACTTCCTCTACATGTGGACCAAAAACCACTACTGGTTTATCTTCCAGCAGATTTATAGTGTCACTCTCATTTTCTTTTAAATTAATAAACTCAGCAATCTCCTTTTGATAAGTAGGTGTTTTTGCCAATTCTGTAAGTGGAACTTGTATTCTTACCTTTTCCAACTCTTTAGTAAGACTAAACAAGTGACACTATGATCCAGGTGGATATTGGTGGCCACCTACCAAATCCACTTGGACCCCCACCATTGTTTCTTTCAGCTCTTCAGTTTCCTAAATTGTAGCACAGTTTACTATTTTTAGCAATTTTTCAGGTCCTGAACTTCCGAATCCGTTTTGAGTCCCTAAACGATGTTTTTTGGGAAAGATAGGGGCAACATGGATCCATGCACCGATGTTGCCCTTCCCAAAGTAGCAGTGCTTGGATATATCTTTCTAATGAGCTATTGTATGCGTCAAACGGAGATTGTATGCCAAAGTTACGACCCCGGGAAGTTGATGTACCAATTTACCCAAACGGGGCCCACAGTTTTGGGCA
>APFE030068652.1:30101-57411 GCA_000404065.3 Pinus taeda
AACACACATCTGGTCCTGTGTTATTTATGAATATAGATCTTTGTTCTTCGATAGTAGTATGTTGCTGTGATTCCATAGGTGCTCTTTGAAGCTAGGCAGATGAAGAAGAAGCGGCGAAGCTCTATCAGGAAGGAGAGGAAATCAAGCACAAGACTAAGGTTGGTCTCCTTGGTTCCCCTCTTGTCTATTTTCATAAAGGAAAATGAAAGTAGACTTTACTTGTTTGTTTCTAAGATGGCTACCAGTCTTAGTGGGAATAATAGCATCTGAGTGGACACTATTCCTGGTAACAGGCCCGAAGTTTAATTATGAAGAATTTTAATTAATTAATAAATAATGTCGGGATTTAATATAAACAACTGGTTAATAAAGGTGGGACCATGGGTTATATGGCAGGGTTTTTTAACTGCACCAAGGGTTGGTGGTTTTAAAAGAGTATCAGGGAAGTATAAAGTGGGGGATGTTAACTACATAATACAGGACATTAGGAAAAACATAGGATAAAGGGTTTTGTGGGTTTTTAAGGCGAAATGGGAAATTAATAAGGGGGGAAGGTGATATTTGTAATGGGGAATGGGTTTCACACTAGGGAAAAGGGGTTTTGGGAAGGAGGAGTGATATTTGAAGGGAAATATCTAGGGAAGTGTGTGAAACCAAGGGGTAAAAGGTTCAAATGTGGGGAAAGGGTTTTTATAAGTAATGAGGGGAAACTAGCAAAGTAATTATGTGGGGGTGTAGTGAAATGAGGGGAAATTAGTAAACAAGCTTTGGTGAATATCCTTTTTCTTAAACTCTTCCTCCTACACATGAAAGATATGATTAAGCATGTTGAATGTGCTTTTGACTTAGCAACCTTGTGCATTTGGAACATTTCTTCTACCTACCCTTAATTTACCCTAGCATTTTCTCTTCATTCAGTGGGTGCATTTGAGCTTGCTGACCCTTTATTTCCTTTTGTTTTTGTTTTGGGTGTAGGCACCCTAGGGCTTTGGGTTAGAACTCCAATAGAGTAGAAGAAAACTACAACAAGAAATACTCATACATCTCAAGCAAAATGCTTATATTATCAAACTATGTAAGAATGACTATACCCGGATTTCCTTCGTTAAAGTAGGTCCCACGGGGTTTAGACCCTCTGAAACTCCCAATGTTCTTCAAACCTAAAAATCATTCAATTTGAACATACATAGAAATATATAAGTAAAGCATATTCATGAAATTGACTTTATATCATATAAACAAATGATTGATCATACATCAAAACAACATTCATATACGAATTAAAACATAATTTGATGCATAAACATAGTTAATTTTGGAAACAAGACAATGTTTCTTTTATTGCAGTAAGTTATAAATAACATGGAGAGAATTCACCTGAGTCTTTCTCCTGCTCCAAGTGGAGTCGTCTTCTGGGTTCATCCTATCCCAGCCTTCAATAATCTTCTTCCATCACCAACACCATGTTTTAACTAATCTGCCAAGTTTAAACAGTTTGGATAGATTTTTATTCTCTATCTATCAACATGAAATTTAAAGGATAAGTGAGTCAAGATTAAGCTATTTGACCACCATGGATTGTAGCTTTATTGACAAGCTGCACACAATTTTATTTTGCATAGTAAATTAAAAAGTAGTGGCATTTGAATTTGCACACTTTCATGATCTATTTTTATTTCTTTTTGGGGTTCATATTTTTCACTTTTTTTTTATCTTTCTTATTTATTTTTGTCCTTTGATTATTCTTTCATGACATACCCTCTTTACATTTTTAAATTTTTAATATGGACAACATTTTGCAGAAAGCAAAAGTATGTACAATATTACAAAACTAACCATAGCCAATTCAAAATTATGAATCCTATTATTATTGGACCCTAACAGAATATAGGGATAAATAAAAATGTGAGAGGTTGTCTCAACACAATTCAATGATATTGCAATATCACACGCAGTGGACATGTGTGAAAAAGGTTATAAAGAATGATCAATGGGAGGCCTCAAGCTATGGTAGAAATCTACAATTAAGTAAATGTAAGGAGTGATAAGTGGAATATAACAACATGTTCAACAATTTATACATCCACCATGTATATAAACACTTCATTGGAGCATACATGCAGTCACATTGTAAATATTAAAGGATTATGATGAAGGAAACCACAAGGTGGAAATGGAAGGAAAGGATATACATCAATCCATACGTTGCAGGGAAAAGCACAAGGTTCTATTAAGATACAAGGATGTGAGTAAGGATATAAGGATACACACAATCATTGGGTCAGTTTAGCATCAATATGAAAGGATCATTTAATGGAAGTGAACTATTAGTAACCTTTAACATTAATTATATAAATCAATTAAATGTATAAAATCTTTGTTACTTTATAATGAATATTGTTTAGCCTACACTCTAATCGATGGTTATGTTTACAAGACTGGATATGTGAAGTAGTGTTGGCCATTCAGATCTAAACATTTCATGGGGGTGAGATAAAACTTAGTGACAATTATTTAATATTCAACCCACCGCAAAGGTGACCCTAAAGCACAATGAAGACTTCACCAAAGTCCAATGTCTTTGTACAAGAGGCTATTTCAGAGCACGTTGACTTTCCCATTATCGTATTTTAAATGTTATTTTGTCATTAATGACAAATTTTAAAGTCATGATAGGAACAAAAGAAAGAATATCAAAGTTTATTTTGAAGTATGAAAGTCCTTGGAAAGATGAAGATTCGAGTTGGAAGGTGATAGGTCATCAGGGAGTCCAAAAGTCATAGGAGAAGGTGAAAGGTCACCCTCTTCATTTCATAAATGTAACGTCATGCCTCAAGAAAAGAGAATTTTAGAACTTAAGTTAGAATATCTATAGGATTGTTACCTTTTGCTTGAGGGGTTGAAATCATTCGCACTTGACATCCCATAGATGGATGGATTGTGAGGCTAGTGCTATGTTATGAATATGATATGAATTTCTCTCGTCCCACTCTGGGGTTTTGATGAGCTTGTTGTAAAATATTAATGAGAAGCTTTTATATTCATGCATTGATTCACATGAATTCCTCTATTTTTAAATTGGCTATCTGGTATTTCAATTATGTATGCGTGTGGTTTATGCATCAATTACACGTTTATGAACTAATTATTTTTCCTGTAGCTTGTGTGTTGGTTTTTAATCTTTCCCCTTAATTCAATGTTAAGGTTAGTGATTGGTTGTGAGCTAATTTATAGCTCATTGGTAGAAATTTCCCTTTGTGGATTTCTTATTTAGTTTCAACTATTTAATGATTCCTTAAGGCATGTTGTTACTCATGATGTTGTTGTTGCATTCTTATATCATGTTCCACAAGTTATCAATGGAGAGTTGATATTGTTCTCATTCTTCTAACATATTACATTGTCTCACACTCATCTCTAGATTTGATATCCAAGAGAAAACACACAATAATGGAAGTTAGTTCATTATCTCAAATGGGATTCCTACTCCAAACAGTGTAGGTTCTAGTTGGGACTTTATACCGAGGATATCTCCTAGTGTTGGCATATTTTCCAGCACCATCAGCAAGTTTATTGGCTAAATCTCTAAGTATTATGTGTGAATTCCATCGTTTAATTTTTTTTTATTTTAAGAACATATGTGTGCATTTCCTACTTCAAAGGTTTAAAACTTAGATTTGGTATTGGAGTGAGCTTATTGGCTCCATGGGCACATCTTTGTTGCTAAGGGTTCAATTATTTTGGTTTGATGATAAACCTAGTACCAATGGGATATCTATGGTGGTGATTCTTATGTGAGAAAAGAATGGATAGAAATTGAAAAATCAAGGTAACAAAAATTAATGGGAACATGTTTGAGCTATGGAAGTTCAATATGGAATATCTTTTGGCAGACAAGGAATAGTAGTTCATAGTGTATCCTAGTATTGCAATTACGAGTATGTTGACAAAATACTTGACAAAGTTGGATATAAAGGAAAAGAGCATAATCAATTTATGTATTCCAAATTCATTATTAATAAATGTTTTAGGAGAATTTTCAACCAAGGTGCTATGGGACAAGTTAGGGGCTTTATATTAGTCTAAGTCCTTAGTAAAATAACTCTTTCTTTCAAACAAGTTGTACCTCCCGAGGATGAATGACGGAGACTCAATGATAAAGCATCTAAGTTCCTTTAAATTCCTTTAATATTGTGGTAAGTCCATTTTCCATGGATATAAAATTTTAAAAAGAAGATAAGTGCATTAGTTTGTTTTGTTCATTTTCTAGATTCATGGGATAATTTGGTTGTAACTATTAGTTATAGTGTGACCACATTAAAGTTTTATGATGTGTTTTCATTCTTTTAATTGAAATAAATGAGGTGGAAAACCATGGATAGTAAAGGAACATATTCATTATATATAAGAGGATGTTCCCATGATACAAAGATAAATAATTCCTTAAGTTGGATATATAAATCTAGAAGTAGACCTAAATATTCAGGAAAATCCTTAAGGAAATGTTTGAAATGTGGTAAATTTTGGCACTGCAAGAAGGATTGTACATTTAAAAGTGAAGATGATAGTGAAGATATATGATGATGTGTCTTCCATAGAAATGAATGCCTCCTTAGAGAATGTAGGGGATGTGTACTTTCCTTCTTCAAGAACACATGCAAAGAATGATGTATGATGGAGATAATGTTTTCCTAGAAGATGCCTCAAAATTTAAAATCATAGGATGAGGAAAATTCAAGTTGATGCTCAAGGGTGGAAGAATTAGAACACTCCCAAGGATTCTACACATTCTTGAGATAGCGAGAAACTTGATATCTATAAGCAAGATGAGTGATGCAATAATAAATACTATGTTTGAAAGGGAAACCTATGGAATTATATGAGGAGCAATGTTGTTTCTTAGGGGAGTTTGGTCTAGAACTCTATAAATGCTATTTTCAAGCACCATCATTGCTAGGTGTAATAATTCTACTTTTCATGAGAGTGTAAATGGATAAGAGAAAACCCTTATTATATTTAGACAAAATGAAATGGTATTCCATCAAATACTAGAAAATATTGGAGAGAAGGGGCCTTCAAGCACTACATGTTAAAGACATGGATGAACTAGATCATGATTTATGTTAACATTGGATATATTTTAAACATAATTGGTTAATATTACCAATAGGTGCTACAAGAGTAAGGGGAATTTTAGAGTTAGTACATAGTGATGTATTTGGACTTCTGCATATTCCATCATTAGGTAAATCTATGTACTATGTTTCATTCTTACTTGATTTCTTAAGGAACACATGGATTTATTTCATCCAAAATAAATTTTATGCCTTTGAAAAATTTAAATAGTTCAAGCCCTTGTGGCCCAATCAAATATGGAAGAAAATTAAGATGTTGATGATAGACAATGGTGGGGAATTATGTAGGAATGAATTCAAGTAATTTTGTAACAAGAATATTATATGAAGGAAAATACTACTCCATACACACCCCAACAGAATGAGGTTACAAAATGGATGAATAGGATGTTTATGGAAAAATGAAGGAGTATGGTTAGTGGTTTCAATTAATGACATGAATTCTAGGAAAATATAGTGGATATTGCATGTTACATGGTAAATTGATTACCCTCATCAACGTTGGTTGAAAAGACTTAACATCAGGCATGATGCTTTGCAAACATTACAAAGGAAAATAGGATTAAAATGGATAACAAAGCTAAAAGGTGCATCTTTATTAGTTATAAATATGCTTTAAAATGTTATAAACTTTGGAACCCATAAAATAATTTGGTTTTTTATAGTAAAGATATTGTCCTTAGAGAGGTCAAATATGTTGCCAAACAATAAGTCCTATCAAAGGAAAAAGAACTAGAGAAAACAGATTTTGAGTTGAAGGATAATGAATCTAACTCAAGTTAAGATTAGGAATTCAAAGAAGACAAACCCCATACTCCAATTTCAACATATTGGCTCAAGAAATAAGGAAAATATAAAATTGTAGTCCACTTTGTTTTCATTTCATTTTTTCTTTATCTAATATCATGAGGATCATAGAATTGTTATGGAGGTAGAGGAGTCATAGGATGGTAAGCTCTAGAAGAAGGACATGGTTTAATAAATGGAAACCTTATATAAAATGAGGCTTGGGATGTAGTTGACTTACTGGATAGAAGAAATGTCATTGGATGAGCTTCCAACTAGGTTTTATCCCAAAAGGGTTTCCCAAATAATACCTTGGTGTTATTATGGTATGTGAGTATTTTGTATTGTTCTCTATTTTCTAAATTTTATATATTGCATGCATAAGTAGAAAATAATAACTTCAATCTAGAAAATCTAAGGAAACTTAACCCTCATAGTATGGATTCGGCATTTCAATATATTTTTATTACTTTTTTTTAAAACTATGTAGTCGAATATAGAAGTTAGTTTACAAATAATATTGACATTAGAGTAGGTTTATTTTGGTACATTGTGGGGAGCTATAGGGATTATATTAGTTTAATAAAAAATACATAAAACCCTAGCCATGGTCGAAAAATATAATTCTAATAACCCTCGATATTTTATAGAGGAGATATTTATAAGGTCGGGAAATAAATTTATAGACATTATCCATAATATAAACCTCCTTATGATAGTTGTAGTAAACAAACTTGGAATCATTGAAGACAGAGGTTCCAACTCAGAGGTTAGATAAGGGGGAAATCAAGGTATCGATAAGAATCAAAGAAGGAGTCTAAGAAATAACCTGAAAAAGAATATATGAGCTTAAGTGTCATGAATCATTCACAATCATTGTTTAATTTGGAGGTGAAGCTCAACATCAAGCCATATCAATGTTAGATTGATGATTTCAATTTAAATCACCAATTGTAATATATATAGGTTTATTTTAGTTTCCACTAGACAAAGAAGGAACAAATAAATTATTCCACTCATTTAAAATTAAAGGGTCATTCCTGACTTGGTGGGAAATCCACACATAAACCCTTAGATAGAAGGGGAACCCCTAGTAACTAAGAGCAAGGATTTAAAAACTCTCATAAAGTCACAATTCTACCCTATCAGGTATGTATAGGACCAATAGTCCTAATGGAATTACATCACGAAGAGCCAGGGGTAGAGTGTATAGGTGTACACTAGAAAATGCAAGAAGATGTAAATTATGCTAGTCATCTCTCCCAAGAACCCATACATACTCCTCAAGTATTTTTGGGGTCTACACAACCATTTGTGGAAGAATGTGATGTTTTTTAAACCAATACTAGTGGATGATGCTTCTATATGGGCACAATACCTAGAAAAAATAGGCCAAAAGAAAGGGAATTCAAGTGGTTCAAAGTAGAAGGAACAACATAAAGCTTCAAAGGAAAGGAAGAAGAAATGGAAATGGGTGAAGGAAAAAAATACAACATCCACAACACTCCAATGAAAATATCCTAGCAAACTCTAGAACCATTATACTATTTATGGTCACAAAGAGAAGTTTTTTAAACTACATCTAGAACTCAACCTGGAGAACTGGAAGGACGGGAAAAAGAAAAACCACATGGCCACAAATTCAAGCAATTAGGCGGAAAGTATCTTGGACCTAGATGAGAACATTGTCGACACATAAGTGTAGAAGGTGTTGAATCTAAGTAGTATTTAGCAATAGGAAGAGAAGGAGATGAATAAACTTTTCGGACGGAAACACTAGTAGTTATGACACTACTCCAGTAGTTCTGGAAATATGGATAAGAATAATCACAGATATAACTGAGATAATACCTATGTCTTAGATCAGACCTATCTCTTACCATCCATATATAATAGTAATATATTACTGAGCATGGATTTCAATAACATTGTAGTAGTAATGGCATCGAATATGGAGACCATGGTATTGGGTGGTGATACCTACAACCTCAAACTGGGTACTATATTCGGTTCCCTCTGGCCTATCCAATAAGGCAGCATCAACGGATGTGATAACCCCAATTACTCCCACCCCAGGAATCATGTTGGGTGCGTAAGCACGCTCGGCTAATAAGCTGCCATCGGTCGACTGTCAGGATGGCAAGCAGGCTCTGAGCTTAGAAGGCCTTATTATTTGCATTGGGGGTGAAAATGAGAGGGTGGTACTATGATGCTTAGGTAAGGTAAGTCCTTGAGCTATTGCTCAGCTTTTTGGGGGAAAGGAAATAAGGAGGGGTCCTTGGGTAAGTCAAGATGACAAAATTGATCCTCTGTTTGTCTCAGGATCATAAGAAAAGCTCATTGTAGCAGAGTTGGTCAAAAATGAAATATTAGAGGTTCATGATAATCTAAGCCCATTTCCATTGGGATGCATAAATAACGATGAATAAATAAAGGTGACCAAACAGTGCAAAATCATATTTGCTATCAATTTTGATTTTGTTAATGAAGTAGAATTGGATGTAGTTCCACTTGATGTATGTGATGTGGTGTTTGGGAGTTCCTATATGCAATAATCATGTAGAAGGCCAACCAATACCACCTCATCAAGGATGAAAATTCCTTCACCATCAATACACATAAGGGAAAGTCTAGAATTTCACTAGTAAGTGCCAACGAAGCTAAAAATTGATCAATTCCAGTAAGAATTATGTTTTCTTATTTTTAAGAGTTAGTGGGATAAAATTCATCAATGGAGGGGTGCATTAAGGAAAAAGGAAAAATAACTAGAAGGGTTTTTATAGGCATATATGGGAGTGTTCTAAGAGAATAAAGGGATACCACCCAAGAGGGAAGGTGATCGCGAGATCGTCCGTGGGTGGTAGCACAATTGGAAAAAATCTTGTTGGTAAGCTCTTGTGTATCAAAGTGATTGGAATTTCAATCTCTCTAGACATTTCTCACTAGCCAAACTTAAGAGAAAAGGTTGGGAGATCACCGAGATCCACTATTATTAGAGTCTTCATTGCCAAAGAAGTCCATTATAGAAGCAACCAAGGTGAAGAATTTGTTATAGCAACATGTGAAGTATGGTTTTATTTGAACAAGTACCTCACCATATGGGCCACCCATCATAATTACGCCTAAGAAGGATGGAAATTGGTGAATGTGCATTGATTACAGGGTGTTGAACAAAATAATGCTCAAGAAAGGTCCCCCTTGCCATGGTCTGATAATTTAAGGGCATAGAAATTCATTTAGAAGATTAGGAAGATCCATATGCAAGTATAGGAGAAACTAAATAAGTCATAGAAAAAGAACAAGGATAGTCATTATAACCACAAAATAGAGAAGTTATTGAAGGTGGTAGATAGAGTATGGTTACAGTTGAACAAGGAGAAGATACATGGTTTTGGTAATAAAGTTGGAGCTTTAGATATGGTCCCTCTAAGATAATATTAAAAGTGGCACATAATTCCTATTGACTTATTCTATCCCTATACATGTGAGTTTACTCTATAATGAACATGGAAAATATGAAACTCTATGATCCTTCCATGTTGGATCATGAAGAGAAGCATGGATTACCTTTTATATAGGATATAACACCAAAAACACACATAGAGTTGGAAAAGGATACAAATTTTTAGAAGAGGCCTAGAACCGCAAGATAGGGGAAACATGACCAGTGGAAAATTAGGTTTAAAGTAAAATTCCAAGCAAGGTTAAATGGTACTCCAAGGAGAAGGTAGAGGAAAAATTTCCTCGCCTCATTCAATAAAATCTTTTGGGCACCAAAAGCATACCAAAATGGGGATTATGATTTCATTGTTTCATTATATTTTTCTTTCATCCATATTTTCGAATTTAGGGTGGAAACATAAAATAAATAACAATATAGAAGTAACTTTAGTAATGGACCTAGTTCAGAGAATTGGGGTCAAAAACCCTCTTGGGCTAGTTTGGGTGCTTAAATATATATATTTTTTTTTTTTTGTAAGTGGGGGATCGAGGTGGGGATAAAATTTTTCCACTTAAATGTGCACCCCATATCACTATTATACACTCAAATACCTTTCTTATGGTGCAATAATTGTGACAATTCATGTTTGGATGTAAAAGTTATGCCTTCTGGAAGTTCAATTATCATGATCTATCATCATAATTTGAGAAGATGACATGACAACCCCCATTACAAATGGAAAAGAGGCAAAGCACATGGGAACCATGAATAAGGCTTTAAAACAGTCAATTTATAACTCATATTAAGGGTTAAATGGGTCAAATTTAACCCCTAGTTGGTTATCGAACTATGTTATAGCTGAGTGACTAGGAGGAAAAGGTGTTTGATTCTATTCTAGTGCATTTTGTTCCATAGTAGAGTAGAGTAGTTTAGAGTGGATAGAGAGAGGGAAGAACAAAGAGTATTTTTTATTTGTAGCTTCACATGGGCTATAGGTCCCGCTCCTTTTTATTTTCATGAATTCCATTCAGAGAGAGAGAGTAGAGCAGACTCACCTTCTAGTTGGGTTTTCTCCCGAAAGGGTTTCCTAGACCATATCTTTGTGTTATTGTGGTTTGTGAGTAATTGTTTTATCTTTTCTCTATTTTTTATATTTTATATATTGCATGTATAAGAAGAAAACAATAACTTAATAAATCCAAAAAATCTAAGGAAACTTAACCTTCATAGTATATATTTCAGAGTTCATTATTTTTTTATTAGATATGTAGGAATGAATTGTCCAATGAAATATCTATGGAAGTATATGGATTAGTCTATCATGGAGCACCTGAAGCAAATGTATTGTTGGGAATACATGGCTTTGTTGATGTAACTTGGGCTAAAGATCTAGATTGTAGAAGATCTACATTAATTGGTTATGTGTTTAACTTATTTGGAAGAGGTAATACTTGGATGAGAAAGAGATAGTTTATAGTTGTTCTCTCAACTTTAAAAGTTGAATATATAGCAACAGCTCATGCAAGTAAGGAAGTTGTATGGTTATAGATATTATGTTAATTTATAGGATTTTTATAGCAAGATGCAATATCAAATTGTTACAGTTCGATTACTTATGGTGAAGATCTCAATTTAGTATTCTAAAACACAAAGCTTATTGATGATCAGTATCACTCTCTGAGAAACATGGTTAAGAGCATGAAGGTGTTACTGGTGAAGGTAGACACTTTTAAGAATGTTGCGGATTATTTAATAAAGTATATAAGTAGAGAAGTTTTAATGTAGATAAAAAATGATCATTGTAGGCTTTGATTATTGACCATATAATTTTATGGTCCCTTGTATGTAGAAAAAACATGTGGGAGGATGATGTGTGTGTGTTATATTCTTTGCACAACTAGCCCCATGCATGATTCACATGAATTGGATGTAGAAAGGAGGTCATAAGTTGGGTGGAAGCCCACCCTATTTGGATAGGGTCACTAGGGTTAGTATTAGCCTTCTGATTGAGGGTTTAGGGGTGAAGCCCCTGTTGACATGTTGGTGTTGCCAATGGTGTCACCTGATGGTTATCATAACTCATATGTTTCTATTGATGCATTTACAATGTATGTCATGTTATCATTGCATTCAGAAGGTTTTCATGGTGTTTTAGAAGTTTTTCATGGTGTTAAAGGGTCCGAATACAGTTGTTGTGTTGTCTTATGTTCACTCCTATAGCTAACCTACTAGATGGATGTGACTTGATACTTGCATAGAGAGATTGCACATGTTTGGAGGTGTTGTAATGTTTATCAGTGTCTTCATATTATAGACATGTTGTAGATGCTATCATGATATATCAAGCTCATTTATGAGGATGAACTACATTGTTGATGTTGCTTGATGTAGTTCCTGGAATCATGAGTTTGTTCCTACACTCATGAAGTCTATTGTTGGAAACAATACTGAGAGAGGGGTGAATCAGTATTATCATATCAATAATTTTATTTCCCAAATAGATTTGTATATGCTACTTCAGTGAAGTGAACTAGTGTGTACACGCGACAGTGCTTAAAGAAACCAACGTATATGCAGAGAACTACTGATTTAGATAGTTTATCATGTGTTGAGCTTAAACCAATATATCAGAGATTTATTAGATAGTGCAGTAAAAGCAGAATAAAACATCACACATAAGAAACACACATGAGCACCAAGATTTAAGGTGGAAACATAATGTGGGTAAAAACTGCTTGCTGCTATTGTCTCTGTCTTCTTTTAATAATAAGAAAATATGTTTACAATCTTGTACTGGTGCAAACTCATACCAGTATGCAAGCTTCTACCTGGAGAAGGTTACAAATTTCTCTTGTTTTCCAGCTTCTACTAGAGGGAAGATACAACCCCCTAGCTCTTATACTAGCCAATATGTTTACTAGTACATAGGTGCCAGCCTATAGAAAACTCCACTCTTCCACCAGGGATCATGTTTCATGAATTTTCAGATAGGATACTCCTGGATCACAACACCACAGGTTGAAGGCCACATTTCATCAAATTTTCACACTGGACCCATCAAAGCCTTTTAAAATTAAACTACATCAACCAATATTTAGTTAATCTCAACAATCAGATCACTAACACCAGAACACTCTGTTGAACCCAGAACCCTACATCACCATCCAGAACCAGTTGTAACCTCAAAAATGATGCATTAGAGTGTATACGCTACTTATTTGAACCCAACCTGTGTGTATACGCTACTTTCTTTAACCTAACCTACATATATGTCTAAATATATTGAATCATACACTTCTAAACCATAAACTGTACCAATCAGTGACATTCTAAAGATCTACTATCATATTATAAAGTTCAAAACAGATAATAGCAAGGATCACCCTTCCTTCTCAATCAATCAATCAATCAGACTCAAATTCCTTATACAACAGTTCTATGTTCAAATCTAAGAGGACTTCATTGATAGATAGCAGTAAAACAATAGAATTTGATCAGATAGATTAGTCAGATCTAAACAAAAGGTTTTATTTTTTTATATGCTACTTGGAAGAGTCGAAGCTACGTGTACACACACTTTGGCCAAGACGAACCTGCGTACAGATCTGCAAATTTTGACTCAGAACTTTGTTGCAATTCTAGACTTCTGATAAACCCAGATCATGATAGATAACGAATAGAACATGTGCAAAACATCAGATCTGGTCATAATCAATATTAGATCATTCAAGAGTAAGTCATTTCAAGTCTCATGATTCTTGATCCAATGTTGAACTCAAGGTGCACATGAATATTTCAGATCCAGTCCCAAACCTAACCCTGCAACATAATATATACTTCAAATAGAAGTATTCCTTAGAATCTCATTGCTTGCACACCATTTTGCCTAATGATATTCTCCTCCTTATATACTCTTAGGCCTTTCTCAATACCTTGGACCAAAACCACTTAGGACCAATACCTTGGACCCAATACCTAGGGTCAATACCTTGGACCAAATGCCTTGGACCAATTACCTTGGACCAAAATACCTTAGATCAAATATCTTGCACCAAAAACTTGGTCTTCCAACATGTACGTGCTCTTCCTCCTGTGAAAGTGTGTGTATATGTTTTACGCTACTTTTATTCTATTAAACCGCGTGTATGTGTGCCTTGGACAAAGTGAACCAACATATACCTCTCTTTCTTCATTCATTGGAGTCTGATGTGTAATCCTTTGATGTTGACCTACTGCACTATGAATTTCATCTGAGTGAGTTGCCATCAAGGACAATACCTGGCTACACTATGAACTTTCATCTAAGTGAGCTGCCATCAAGGACAATACCTATATCATAATGCCAACAATCTCCCCCTTTGGACTTGATGGAAATAACAACACCAAGACACTCTCCCCCTTTGACATCAAGGGCAAAGGGTGGACCAAGATATTCTCTCCCCTATGTTGTTCATGCTCCCCCTAAGTACATGTTGAATTCTATGATTGAGCTCCCCCTTGTACATGATGAGATGCACTGAAACCATCCATGCTCCCCCTGAGCACAAGAAAAGTCTACAAAAATATTCTCCAAAAGAATAATATGACTCTATAACTCAACTATGTGAGTATGACCTTCTTATCGCCAATTACGCATACATACATCCATCTCCCAACCAAGTGGGGATATACCAAATTTGACTCATTCACCCAACTAATTAGGGATATACCAATTGTTTATACATGATAGAAATATAATTACATCATCCATCCCATGCAAAGTGGGGATACAAATTACATCATTTGTCCAATAGGACTCATTCCAATGTATGAGAAGACATGTCACACCCTAGACTTTTACAAGACTTAAGCAACAAAAAGTATAAATATCTGAAGCCATAGCTGGAATCGGAAATCATAATGCCAACAATGCAGAATGCGAGTGAAGACTAATGCTCCCCCTGAACCTGTGCTCCCTCTGCATTTTAACAAGTCAATGATCAAGGCATCATTGTCAGTTAGATAAATGAACAGAGCATATCAATAGGCTGTAATCATCAACATCAGGTAGAGAACCCATATCAGAGCCTGCCCTACTGTTTTTCTTGTCTCAAAAACGTATACTATCTTTAACCCATAGAAACCCACATGTGTACGCGACTATACATCATGAAACATGCATATAATAACCTTTCTCTGAAAAATTGGATTTAACAGCAAGATGATACAACAACTACTCCCAGCTTTTGTCTGAGATATTCAAATGTTTCTCTAGGAAGTGGTTTAGTGAATATATCAGCAACCTGTTCTTTGGAGGGAACATACTCCAATTTGACCTTTTGTTAAAGAACTTGTTCACATAGAAAATGGTATTCGATGGGTATCTGCTTGGTCTTTGAGTGCAAGACTGGATTCTTTGAAATATTGATGGCACTTGTATTATCACATAGAATGGAGATAGGTGCCGTATATGTGATTTGAATGTCTTGCAAGGTTTGCATCATCCAAATTAGTTGTGTGCAACATGATGTAGCAGCCACATATTCTGCTTCAGTTGTGGATAAAGCAATTGAACTTTGTTTCTTGCTGAACCAAGACAATAACCTAGAACCCATATAGAATGCACCATCACTAGTGTTTTTTCTGTCATCAACACTTCCTACCCAATCTGCATCTGTATGTTCATGAAGAGTAAGATCTGCATCTCTATGATACCATAAACCAAAGTCCTGAGTTCCTTGAAGATATTTGAAAATTCTTTTGACTGCCTGAAGGTGTGATTCCTTTAGATTTGCTTGGAATCTGCCAACTATTCCTAGTGTATGCATGATGTTAGGTTGGGTACCTGTTAGATAAAGTAGACTTCCAATCGTGGATTTGTAAGTTGGTTGATGTACTGCTGTTGATTCATCATTTAAGCTGAGACTACATCCTGTTACCATTGGGGTACATACAGGTTTAGAATCTTCTATTCCATACCTTTTCAAGATCTGTTTGAGATATTTGGTTTGTGAAAGAAAAATACCATCTTTATTTTGTTGAACTTGTAGACCGAGAAATTAGGTAAGTTCACCAAGCAAGAACATTTCAAATTCTTGTTGCATTACTGAAGCAAAATTCTGACTCATCAATTCTTCATTGCTATCAAAAATGATATCATCAACATAAACAATAATAATTAGAAATTTATCTGTTTCAATCTTTGTATATATATTTCTATCTGTTGAACCTTTTGTAAAACCTTGTTGGTGTAGATAGTTGTCAAGGCAGTAATACCAGGCCCTTGGAGCCTATTTCAGACCATAGAGGGCCTTTTTGAGTCTGCATACAAGTTTTGCATCATTTCCAAGAATGAAACCTTCTGGCTATTCAAGATAAACTTCTTCTTCTAAATCTCCATTTAGGAAGTCTAATTTTACATCCATTCAGTATACTTTGAATTTCTGTAAGCTAGAAACAGTAAGAAACATCCTTATGGCTTCAAGTCTGGAAATAGGTGCAAAAGTTTCTTCAAAATCTATACCTTCTTGCTGGACATAACCTTTACAAATAAGCCTAGCCTTGTTTCTAATGACTTCTCCATTTTCATACAGCTTGTTTTTGAATATCCATTTAGTTCCTAAAATATTTTTATCATGAGGTCTAGGAACTAATTCCCAAGTATCATTTGTTTTCAATTTGTTCAAGTTCTTCATCCATGGCCTTGACCCAACATTCATCTTTGCATGCTTCTTTTGAATTTTGAGGTTCGGTGGAGGATAGTAATGCTAGATAGCTTGAGGTCCCTATAATAGTTCTTCTTGTCTATGCTCTTGCCTCTTTTTCCTCTAAAATTTGAGTTTCTAGATGATTTTTTTGAACATACTTGGATGGAGTCTTTTCTTCTACCATTATCTCTTCTTCTAGTGCTTCATTGGTTTCTTCTTCAATATAATTTTGACTTGATGTGGGAAAATAATCCCCATCTTCTTCATTGCCATAATCTTTTGTTGATGTCATGTATTTTGGATTTTTGCATGCTTCATCAACTACAACGTCAATGCTTTCAACAATTTTTCCAAGTCTTTTATTATAACATTTATATAATCTACTTCTGGAAGAATAACGAAGAAGAATACCTTCATATGCTGTGGGTTCAAACTTACCAAGTTTTTCATTAGTCCTTTTGATATAACATTTCCTTCCAAAAACTTTAAAGTATTTTACAGTAGGAGTCTTACCATACCAAAGTTCATGTGGAGTTTAAGTGTTGTTTACCCGAACATTTTCTTGGTTGAGAATAGTTACGACAGTGAATGCAGCTTCACCCCAGAAGGTTGCAGGAGTTCCAGATTCATCTAGCATAGCTCGAACCATTTGCTGAACCGTTATGTTCATTCTTTCTACCACACCATTTTGTTGAGGAGTCCTTGTGGTGGAGAATTGCCTTTTTATTCCACGTTGTTCACAAAAGTCAAAGAATTCATTTGAGGTAAATTCCCTCCTCGATTAGATTTGAGGCTTTTGATATTTCGATCTGATTCATTTTCAACCAAATCTTTGAAGGCTTGAAACTTTTCAAAAGCTTCATATTTATGCTTTAGAAGACCTATCCAACACATTCTAGAAAAGTCATCAATGAACTAAATAAATTATTCTTCTCCACGAGGTGACTTTTTCCTTGATGGTCCATATAAATCAGTATGGACAAGTTCAAGAGGCTTACTAGCTGACCCTTCTTTTTCCATGAAGTAAACTCTAGTTTGTTTGCAAATTTGACATGGTTTGCATATTGTATTTTATGGGATACTAATATCTAGAAGATCACACACAGCCTTGAATTTGCACGCTTTTCTTATTTGAGAAAATCTTAGATGTCCCAATCTTCTATGCCACAGGTTGTTTTCATCATTTTTGTTTAGATGGCACTATTGTTGTCCTCCCTTGAGTATGTATAAGTTGTTTGGAGTTATTGTACCTTTGATCACGGTCTCTCCTGTATCAAGCTCACGAACAACACATCCGTTTGATCAAAACACCACTGCATTTCCTTTGTCACACCTTTGACTGACACTCAACAAGTAATGCTTTAAACCATCTACACACATAACATTTCCATCTTTAACCTTTTATTTCAAGAAAACAAAGCCTTTACCTTTTATGGTAGCGAGAGTGTTATTTCCAAATGAGACATTATTTTCCTTTTCTAAGGCATTATATGAGTGAAGTTTTTCTTTGTCACCTGTTATGTGTTTTGAGCATCCATTGTCGATGTACCACTGATTTTCTTGTCCTTCTGCACACAAGGCTATACCACATCTTTTTGTTTGAGATTATTTCCTTCTCCATATCCTGGGATTTAATGGAGTTTGCTCCTTGGTGAGCACCAGTATTGCAGCAATAATGTTGCAACTCCTCGATTGCCTACTTTACTCTTATCAACCCAGTAGTTTGTAACAAACTTGGAAGCATCGGTGATGTATACACAAGTACTAGTTCTTACTGCAGGTCGTCACTTGGTCAGACAGCTCAAGATCACTAGGAGCTCAAGCCAACTTATATGGATTCCAGAAGAAGCTCTATATGTGATGAAAGGAGAAAAAGATTACTCTACAGATGCTACTCTAATTGTAGAAATGAGAGAGACTGAAATGTAAAGCAAACCTAGTAAACCCTAATTAACCAACTAATCCTACTTTTACATAAATCACTATGAAAACCATGAAAGAAATGCCATTACCTACTCAAGGAAGTAAACAACATTTACCTAAGCTATTTCTAGAAGTAAATAAGAAAAAAAGTCTTTTTGGATTTTTACGTATTTTTATGTGAATTTGACATGCATGTAATTTATTGTGTGCGAGTGTGGCAATGAATAGGTGGCATTGGAGGGTGGTTTTGGGAATTGAGAGGATGTAGGATGGTGTGGATGGGTCCTACAAGGTCTCAGGTGGCCTTCTGGAGGCTTTTCGCACACTTGGCCTTCAAAAGAAAGCCTACAGGAAAATCTATAGTAGGACACAAGAAATCTACAGGAGGAAAACAAGGCAACTACAGGAGACCTACAAGAGGAGGTCGAGAGCATTTTTCACTGTTTTGAGTGTGTGAGAGTGGGTGAAAAAGGTGGATTAAGGTTGGACTGAAGTGTTATGGCACCTAAACTCCACCATGAATAACCAGGAGAGAGGAAGATGATTGGCTTTGCTCAAGGAGAGAGGAAAAAGTTCTATGGAAAATGTAGGAAATTGAGGCAGAATTGAGGTGAGGTATGGGTGACCTGTAGGGCATCGATCAGATGGAGGATGTGATGGCTGGTAAGCTAGCCTAGTGAAAGAAGAGATCCGCTAGATCCTTGACTTTGACCTCAATTCATCAATAATCTGCATTAAACACATGTTAAATCACATGGTATCATAACTAACTCAACTCACTCCATAAGCATAAATATAATCAGAAAATCATACAATAAGCTAAGAGAATGGTTGATTTAACTAGGTTAGGAGGTAAAATGAGCCCATATAATTACCCATTTATGAGGCTCATCATCACCCCCCCTACTAAAGGTGTTGCTCATCCTTTGAGCAACTTAGTCCATCTCCTCATCTTTTATGGCCCTGGCGGCCTCCCTAGCATCCCAGGCTTTTGATGTGATCTACTCTTCTTTGTCATAGAATCTTTCATTCCTGTCTATCTCTTCCCACTAGTCCTCCTCTTGTTCTTCTCTTCTACCTTCCAACATGCCTAACAGCAGTTGGGGACTCAGTTTGATGCCAATCCAGTTGACCTTCAACCTCTGCATGGAGTGCTTGTACATTGGCACTCTTTTCAATGCCTCCTTTAGCCTCATGGGGGAATGATATTCCATGATCTACAAACTGTGTGATAAGGTGTTCCATCTCCTCATGCATGCATGCACACAGTCATCCCCAAGTAGCCTTTTCATATCCTCAAAGTGTGCAATGGCTTGTGCCTGATTGGTGAGATATTTGGGGGAAATGTTAGGGTCATTAGCAAGTAGGTTGTGTGTGCTGATGAGTGCCATCAGATCTGATGGCAGGTTGTGTGTGCTGATGAGTGCCATAAAATCTGATGGCTCGACTCTTATCATTAGTGGCTCATTCTACTCCTTTATCATCAATATTTTTATTTCTGTTGCCCTCAATTATTCATGGTTCATCCATGAGGCCATGGCAATTAATTGTAGGTCCCCTAGCTTGGCATTAGGGTCACAAACATTCATGTCTGTGAGGGCCATGTTATGTAGGTAGAATTCTTCCATCTTTGCCTTGTCCTTTGAGGTGCTTTGGTCACACAAATCCATAAACTGCCTGTAATCTTGCAAAGGAATTGTGCCTCTTTGTGCCAAAGTCTTTATTTGGAATTGACGCCATTGGTCCTTCAGATAGAGGCCATAAGATTTGTCTGGTGTTCTGCATTGCAATGCTTCCATGGATAAGTTGGCCATGCATGCCAGCTGGGTCTCTTTCTCTTACAGTTGCTTCCTTAATAGTTCATTTTCAGTTTCAAGGTGACTTCTTGTAATGGCTTCCCTGTCTCTGAGAGCAATCAACTCTCTAAGATTTGTCTGGTGTTTTGCATTGCAATGCCTCCACAGATAAGTTGGCCATGCAAGCCAGTTGGGTCTCTTTCTCTTAAAGCTACCTCATTAGTAATTCATTTTTAGTTTCAAGGTGACTTCGTGTAATGGCTTCCCTATCTCTGAGAGCAGTCAACTTTCTGCCCATTTCCCTGAGTTTGTTTTCCATATGTCCAACATCCTCACTCCTTTGGATTTGGCTATCTGCATCCACCTATGTGTTCTCATTCTTTCTTTCTCCAATTCAAAAAACATTGGAATTGCAAATTTCTATGGGATTATGTTGCCTCCCTCAAGTAGATTTTAATAGGAGGCAAGACTAGGTTGGGGGTCAGGATCTTGTAGCTCTTATGCTTCCTCTTTCACCTGTGGTTGTCCTTCAATATTTTTCTCAAGCTTTTGGGTCTCCTGTAGTTTGGAAAATGTCTTTTGTAGGACTATCTGAGCCTCTTGTAGGTTTGGTTTTGGGTCCTATAGTGCTGCCTTTCTCTTCCATGTAGAAGATCTTGGAGTCCCCCTTTCATAGGTTATAGGTGTCTTGGAAGGAGATTCTTTCACCCTGGCAGATGGTGAATCTTCAATGGTAATGGAAAACTTGAGGATGTGCATGGAGTCTAATGGAGTTAGTGGGCTCCTATCTCATAAACCCTCATGTCATATTGTCTATACTCTTTTGGAAAAGAAAATATGGAGATGGAGACAGAGAATTTTGAGAAAAACAAAGAAACAGAGGAGACTATGTTTTTTTTTTAAATAAGCAGAATTTTTTTTATGTATTTTCTCCTCTCCTAAAGACTTTGTTTCCTACTCAAATTGAACCCACTTCTTTCATATATTGATATTCAATAGGGAGGGGGGCATGCATGAAACCTACCTCTTAAGACCAAAAATCGTGCTAAAAATCATGTTTTCTCCCTTCAAAACAACTCATTGCCCCTCCTGTAGAAGCATGTTGTCCCTCCTATACATTTCCTGTAGGTGCTATTATAGAACCTGTAGGTGCTCCTGTAGAAAATGCCGAGAGCAAGAATATGGGAGAAATCGATGGAGGACATTGTTTACGAGGCTATCGGGGTGCAAGGAGATTGTTGTAGCTAAGTTACGAGGAGAGAATGAAGGAAAAAGTGGTGAGAATGCTCGGGGAGGAGTGCTCATTACCTTTTATGGTTGTTTGTAGTGATGAGTGCTGAGTTGGCAATGTGTACATTGCCTAGATTAGGACCGTTGGTCCCCACCTTCTTGGTCATCATGGCCTCTCCTCATAATCATCCCTCATTATTACATTGGAGTTAACTCTTCCTCCCACTACCTATCCTTGGCATCTTTTGCTGGAGTTGACTATGCGCATGTGTGGGTGATATCTTATTCAAGTGGAGTCAACTAACTGAAGGTGGCCAAGTTAACTGGCCACCTTTCCATCATTCAACCTCAACCATCTCATTTCTTTTGCGTGACTTCTAATTACACAAATGCAAACAGAGGAGTGACTTGGTTACTTACCTGTGATCCGAGTGCGTTTGTTGTGAGGTGTTGTAGCTTTCTTTGCTGGGTTCCTTCATTTCCCTTTATGCACGCTATGTTGTTGTATTTTTTTACAAGTTCTTCTTTTACTAGAGCTGATCTGCATCTGCCTTTTCATCCTTGGGATGCGTTGTCCCTTACTGCTGGTGCTGGACGTCTATGGAATCAGCGGTTGTGGGTTTGCAGGACAGTGACTTGTTTTGTCCATATCTCCCAAACGGTAGACTGGATTGACCTGAAGCTTTTTGAGCATGTTTCCATCATCATTATGCACGTCCCCATAGAAACATTTTGGTCAATGGATTCATGGATCTTGATAAAAACTAAAAATGACTAAAGGTGATGGAAGTCGAGTTCTTGGAAACGGTACACTGGAATTTGCTGAAATTGCTTGGGCATGTTACCATCATCCATATGCATCTCCCTATGAAACGGTTTTTTAAATGGATGCACGGATATTGTGAAAATGCAAAAATGGCTGAAGGTGATGGAGGCCAATTTCTTGGTAACCATGCACTAGAATTTGCTAAAATTGCTTGAGAATGTTACCATCATCCATATGCAACTCCCCATGGAACGGTTTTTTAAATGGATGCACATTTTCAAGTTAGGAAAAACCAAATTTTTGCTCTATGTATTTTTGTATCCTATAGGAAAACAAAGCATCCTGTAGTCTTTTTTAGGACAACAAGGAAAATGAGTGGTAGAAGCTTGAGAATGATGGGTGGAAGGTGAAAGTAGATGACAATGATGGATTGACATGGCTTTGGCCTTGTTGGAGCATTTGAGCGAAATAGGAGAAAGTCAAAATTTGACTTCTTTTGACTAGGCTTGACCAATTTTCCTTTTGGTACCAACTTGTTCTTGTTGCTTGCAGATGTTGGAGAGTACATGCATGCATGGAGCAAGGATTTTTATTTTTTCTCTTTTTTTCTAGGCCTACTAGCTGCCTGAATGAGGTTTTTAACTACTAGGTCTTCCTAGGTGCCTCAAAGGAGGTTTTCACCTAGGATCTTTTTTCTCTCTTTTTCTATTCTTTCCAACCCATCGACTGCCTCATGGAGGTTTTCAATCAATAAGCCAATCTGAGGTGCCTCCAAGGAGGTTTTCACCTTAGATTTTTATTTTTTATTTTTTATTTTTCATTTTTTTTCCTACCCTACCCTACTTGTAAAACATAATCACTTTCAAGTATAAGAATACTTCCAATGGAGTCATGTGCACATGAAGATGATAGAAAAAATGATGTGGAGGCTTGAAATGTATGCTTTGACATATACCTGGATTTCAAAGACCAAATGATTTGACTTTGAAAGGATCAAGCATAGTTGAGGAAGAGAGTAATGTTGCAACTTAGTGACTATCTGGAACCATATTTCAATATAGTTGTGATGTCCTTGGTCCTTTTGCTGATCTGGATCATTCTTCATGTCTTCTCCTACCATGACCTTCGCATCTTCCTCCTTTTGTTGATTTTTCTCTTGAATACATGGAGGATTTGATGGTAACCATGAGGGAGCTCTCTCGATCTCTGATTTTGATGTCTTCTCTTCATCAAGTAAAACCCATGATTCTTTGATCTTCTCTTTTGAATATTCTTCTTTTGGATGTGGTGCTTCAATGATATCAATATAATTTCTTTTTTGCAATATTCTTCCTGAGCTATGGTGAATACCATTAAGCTCAAGAGGGGTTGTTTGGAAGTGTTGTACCTCAACATTGTAAATTGGTTCAACTACTTCACTATGTGGGTTTGGAAATGATGGTACAGGTAGCTGAGTGGGAGTGTATATTTGAGATGGATGTGGATGGGGTTGTGGTTGGGCAAGTGGTGGAGGCAGAAGAGCGGGAAGAGGGATGTATTGGGGCCTCCACCCCTGATGAGATTCATTCCACTAAGTTAACGACTAAGCATAGGGTTGAAATGAATGGGTGGCTGGTTGAGCATGATATGAAGATGTGAAGGACCAAGCAGGAGGTGTGGACTAGGAAGGATGAGCAGGGGATCCCAAGAAGGTATGGATGTGACTTGATTGGGGTTGTAGTATGCCTGAGATGTCCCTTGCATCCCCTGCTGATATGGGCTAGGTCCATGTGGCCTCCTCTGGTTTATGTAATAGATATGTTCAATGGCTCCTTCAGCCCGTTGGTATACACCTTTAAGTCTGGGCAAGGACAGGCACTTGTCTATAGAATGATTTTGTTCACAGATTGGACAAACCTCTATGGAGTTCAATGGGCATTCACTCCTGGGATGCCTTTTGGTGCATCTAGGGCAAAAAATGGCCAAATCCCTCTCTGATTCCTCTTGTTTTCTTTTGATATGTAAGCTATCCATTTGCATGGCAAGAATCTATAGCATCTCACTCTTGAAGTCTTCCAGCATGTTTCCAATTTCACCTTTAATGGATGAGTTGGAAGAAAAGGTATTGCCCCTAGCATTTCTGTTTTCAGCCATTGGCTCCAGAGGTATGTTTTCTTCTTTTTCTTCCCCTATAGTTTCTTCAAATATGTCTAGATGTTCAACTAAGCATTATTCTTGATTGCAGCCACCAAAGAAGAGAGAAGGCTGGCGTTGTGAAGTAGTGGGGCTGCTGGAAATTTTTTTTCCTAAGCTATCCCTATTGCTACAAGGCATGAAAGGAAATATTTTTGGTTGGTTTTTTTCTTTTCCCCACACTGATAGTACCTGCAGAAGCTGAAATTGATTGAATAAAACAAATTGCAACTAGCTGAAATGAACTTATTGAAATGAAATTTGTAGAATTGAAAAGGAAAGTAAGGAAATGCATAATTGAAAGAAAAGAAATGACTAGTCTACTTTTGCTGAAATAAATGATTAGCAGAATGTTACAAGAAAATATAGAAGAAAGCAGTAATCAGAGAATACATTGATGCTTCCTTGGAAATGTCACCAAAAAGTGGTGAGCACTAGTATTGCAATAATAATGCTGCAACTCCTGAGTTGCCTACTTTATTCTTATCAACCTAGTAGTTCGTAACAAACTTGGAAGCGTCGGTACTGTATGCACAAGTACTAGTTCTTACTGCAGATTGTCACTTGGTCAGCCAAAGCAAGATCACTAGGAGCTCAAGCCAACCTCAATGGATTCCAAAAGAAGCTCTATATGTGATGAAAGGAGAGAAATATTACTCTACAGATGCTATTCTAACTGCAGAAAGGAGAAAGACTGAAATGTAAAGCAAACTTAGTAAACCCTAATTAACCAACTAATCCTACTTTTGCAAAAAGAACTATGAAAAACATGAAAGGAATGACATTACCTACTCAAGGAAGTAAACAAAATCTACCTAAGCTATTTCTAGAAGTAAATAAGCAAAAAAAATCTTTTTGGATTTTTATGTATTTTTATGTGAATTTGACATGCATGTAATTTATTGTGTGTGAATGTGGCAACGAATAGGTGGCGTTAGAGGGTGATTATGGGACTTGAGAGGATGTAGGATGGTGTATATGGGTCCTATGGGGTCTCAAGTGGACTTCTGGAGATGTTTCCCACACTCGACCTTCAAAAGAAAGCCTACAGGAAAATCTACAGGAGGACACAGGAAATCTAAAAGAGGAAAACAGTGCAACTACAGGAGGCCTACAGGAGGAGGCCGAGAGCAGTTTTCACTATTTTAATGGTGTGAGAGTGGGTGAAAAAGGTGGGTGAAGGTTGGAATGAGGTATTTAGGCACCTAAGTTCTACCATGAATCACTGGGAGAGAGGAAGATGATTGGGTTTGGTCAAGGAGAGAAGAAGAAGTTCTATGGAAAATGCAGGAAATTGAGGCAGAATTTGTTGACATTGCAACAAGATGATGGAGCTTAGTGAAAAGAGTCGCCTTCACTAAGTGGGCCCGCAGGCTATTTTTGGCGCAAGTCTATTTTTAGACTATGTCTATTTTTAGACATATGGATCATGTCTATGGATTGAAGGTTGCTGTTTATGGATGATTGATCAAGTTGGGAAAAATAGATGGACTTCTATTTTTGATGAAAGTGTGAGTGATCACAGTGTGAGTGATCAAGTCTATTTTTAGACTGGCTGTCAAAAATAGAAAAGTCAATATTATTATCTCACAATAATATTTGGACTATAAACTTAATCTTATTCTCTTGGAGCACTTCAGTTCGAGCTACGGATGTGGCACATGCAATTGCATGAAGGAAATACGTGGTTCTTATGGTTAGTTGAATATTTGCATGCATGACTTCAGTTAGAACTCAAGTGAGTTGAGTTTAGTGGACTGGAGGTGCAGTTGATGGAGTTGTGTTCAGTTTAGCTTTGTTAAACTGGTTGTATTTAGTCTAACTGGCAAATAGACTAGAGATGAGTTGGGTGAATTAGTTATTAATTAATTCACAAGTTATTAACTCATAATACAACTAATGAATACATCAGTTAACTCAGTTGCATGTCAGTGCATGTTCAGTTCAGCAGGGACAGGTGTTAGAGAATCAGATTGCTATCAGTTGTGACTATAGTTGTGCACCAGATCTTGCACAAATCAGGGGATTGAGTATGCCAATGAGTTTGCCCACATTGTAGCTTGGAAATACGTGATTTAGCCAAGGAAAGACGTGGCGGCCTTGGAATCATCATCATTTCTTGTGCAGGTATTGACCAGCGGAGGCAGGCAAGCAGCGGAAGAGATTTGAGCCAGTGATTGATTCAGATCTGAGCTGTATTGTGTGTAACAGGTGGACCTGGTACTGGATTGCTTGTGATAAGCATTGTACTTTGTAATGTTACATGACTCAATCATTAATATACAGATAGTTGGGGTTTTTAGCGAGATGCTTTCCCCGGGATACATACTGTGTTAATGTGTGAATGCTCTTGATGTTTTTTGTTATTGATGTTGCTATATTGATGATCAACGTAGAGGAGCTTATGTATTGTGTATGTTTTCCGCAATAGTACATGATCAGGATAATCTCTGTTGAATATGTGTTAAATTATTCAAAATTTCTACAACCACATTTGTTTAGAAGAGTCTCAGGGCATTGCTAGGATTGACCATTTCCATCACCGAAAATTTAGGGAGACCATCGAAATGGAAAAAATAACTAATACGTTAAATAGGGACGATGAGTGGAAGATTAGTAGTTGTTGGATCCTATCTCTTTTTTCCTATTTTTTTTTTAAACTTCTGTATTGAATCCTTTTGTAAATATTTTTAGATAGATTTAAGTTTTCCAAAAATTTTCTTCCTTTCTCCTCCTCCTTATTTTTATACTTGCCTTCAACAGTATATTGTAATCAGTGTGGGTCAAAATGATTTGAATTTTAACTAATTTGCAAATGTTTAGAAACTATTTCCAAAATTTATTAAAGTTTTGGTAAAATAAAATATTAAACTTATTTTTTTTAGAAATAAAAATATTTTTTGAATTGTAAAGAATTTGGAATTTCTAAATTTTTTTTGGTTGGTGGATCGATTAATTTATATGGTTAAAAAAATCAAAAATTTTCAGAAATTAAAAAAAAAAACCCCTTTAATCACCCAGTGTCCTCATAAATTAATTATCGGATTTCTTTTATCAAATTTATGGATTTTTCCATAATTAATATTTTCTTAAAATAAAACAATTGTCATTATGTTTCGGGTTTTTACTAACCATGGAAAGTGGCAGATTTAAAAAGCAAACGTAGCAACCTACATATTACACTTATTTTTCCCTTGCTTATTTTCTTCATATTTTTTCATTGCCCATTTTTATTATTGAATGGATTTGGTTCAATCATTTTTCTCAATAAACTTCACCTATATTTATATTTCCCAATTGAATTTTAAATCATGTTACAGTATAAAAAAATAAAATTTAAGTGAACATGGTTTTCTCTTTTGTCTTTACAATTT